>CM075426.1:14765692-14833563 GCA_037832385.1 Rhizophora apiculata
GGCCAGTATATGTCTCCAACTTGAGAAGATACGATGCTGCATACAGGGGGAGACAATACAGAATTCAGAAGAGAACACCTGTCGTGAGTTCTTGCACATACTATAAAAGGCAAGGACACGCTGACAAGGATTGTTGGTGGAAGCCCAAACCAGTGGTTTCAAAGAACAAGTTTGCTATATTGGCAGACTTGGAACAGTGTGAAAGGTGCGGGCAGGATGGCCATAATGCCAAAAGATGCATGACACTTCTCCTTGAGCAAGAGAAGGCACTTAATGGCACAGTGAAAACAAGCAGTGCAGTCAAAGGTGAGAAAAAGGAGAAAGCTATCTTCCAACCAGTTCAAAAGAAGGAATATAAAACTAAAAGGGAGGTGGCTAATATAGCTGAAATTGCACTCAAAGCTGACTACAAGGACAAGCAGTGGATCCTTGATAGTGGATGCACTTCGCACATGACGGGAGATAAGAGTAAATTATCAAAGCTGAGCAAATCAAGAAAAGGCAGAGTCAAGTTTGACAATGATGATTCACTCAACATCAATGGTCGGGGGTCAGTAAAAATTGGAAGAGGAAAGCTGAAAGATGTTTTGCACGTTGAAGGACTCAAATACAATTTAGCATCAGTCAGTCAGTTATGCAACGAAAATCATAAGGTAATATTCACAAAAACAGATTGTCAGGTAAAGAGTAAAGAAGGCAATACTATTGCAGCCGGGAAGAGAACAGCTGGAAATTTATATGTGATTGACGAGAACAAGACAAGCAGCTGTCTACTCACCAAAGAAGAAGAAAATCAACTCTGGCATAGGAGGCTGGGACACTTATCACAAAAGAACATGAGGAAGCTAACCACTACTCATGCAATCAGAGATATTCCCGACCTCAGGAGAGAGAGAGTATGTTTGCTCAGCATGTTCTAAAGGAAAACATGTTAGAAAGTAGTATAAGACCAAAGAGTTCAGTTCTGAAGCAGTGCTTGACATTGTGCATACTGATTTATGTGGGCCGATGAGAACAAAAGGGTTGAATAGTGAGAGGTACTTTGTCTTGTTTGTCGATGATTATTCCAGAAGGACCTGCATCATGCACCTCAAACACAAGTCAGAAGTTCTGAAATGCTTCAAGAGATACAGAAGATTGGCTGAAAATGAGAGTGGAAAGAAGATCAAAGTATTGAGGTCAGATCAAGGCACTGAATTCACAAATGGAGCTTTTGAAGATTACCTTGAGAAGCATGGAATTCACCATCAGATGGCAGCAGCAAGAACACCTCAACAGAACGGGGTGGTAGAGAGGAAGAATAGAGCTGTGGTTGAAATGGCAAGAACTCTACTACTGGAATCCAAGTTTCACACAAGATTTTGGACAGAAGCAACATTTACAGTCGTGCACCTACTGAACAGAGTTCTACTAAGGCCTAATACTGATAAGACTCCATATGAGCTATGGAGTGGGAAGAAGACAACAGCCAAGTATCTCAGAGTCTTTGGCAGCCCATGTTTTGTGAAGAACAAGGAGCAAAACTTGGGAAAATTCAATGCTAGGTCTGATGAAGGCATCTTTGTGGGATACTCAGCAAAGACAAAAGGTTACAGAGTTTTCCTACATAAGCTGGGAAAAGTAATCACTACCAGTGATGTGAAAATGGATGAGAACTGGAAAACAATGCAGAATAGAGAAGCTGAGGACAATGAAGAAGATGACTTCAATGTAGATGAAGAATCAGACCAACCTGAAGAAAAGGAACAAGAAGTAAGTTTAGACTTGGAGAAGAGTGAGTCTGAAGATGAAGAAAGAGATCCTCTTACAACTAAGACGGTGCAAGGAAGAAGGACAAAGAAAACATGGACCAGTGCTCATCGAGGAGATCAGATCATAGGTGACCCATCAGCAGGAGTTACAACAAGAAGAAGAATGGTGGGAGCTACTGCTCTACTCTTACAAGTTGAGCCTAAATCTGTTAAAGAGGCTATTCAAGACCAAGCTTGGGTCAAAGCTACCAATGAGGAGCTGGATCAAATTGAGAAGAATGGTACATGGGAGCTGGTTGCAAGACCCATTAATAAGAAGCTGTTTGAAAAGCACAGATTAAGTCTATCTGTGCAAATGCCTCCTCAAGCCTGAAGTTCAGGTAAATCCTCCATCTCTACTTTGCAAGTTTTTCAAATTTGTAATTGGTTGGCAAAGGAGGAGAGAAGCAACAGTGCAGGGGGAGCTGTTAAGAAAGGGGGAGTTCATATTTAGGGGGAGTTGAAACTGCTGCATAGTGGTTTTTGTTATGAGTGTTGCCAACAATTACAAAGGGGGAGATTGTTGTTCCCACAGTCTTATGTGGGTTGTAATTGTTGTCAACTAGATTTAAGTGTGCAAGAAAGTAAAGCTACGTGGAAGGGTAAGAAGGTAAATTCACGCGTAAGGGTAAGAACGTAAATCCGCCACGTAAGCCTTATTAGGGTTTTATGGAAGAGATATATAAAGACCTTGGAAGACAAAAATAGGGTAAGGCCAACACAATTGCATACACGGCAAGAAGAGAGAGAGTCGGCAATGTTGAGCATTCAGCAAAACCTAAATAACCGACTAATCAAAGAGAATACCAAACCCTACACGCAAGAACACCACCGGCAAGGATGAAAAGAGTAAACAGTGAAGCCGACGGACGAATCGAGTGAACAGTAGCCGTCGTGAACAGTAACTGCACAGTGAAGCCGTTGGACGAAGAGAGAGAAAACGCCTGGAAGAGAGAGAAAGGACATCGTCGGAGATAGGAGAGAAACAGACATAACAGCGAGACGGTCGCCGAGGAGACAGCAAGGCACACGGCAACCCTACACCATCAGTAGAAAAGAGAGACGATCGAAGCGGTTGGTGAAGGGGGGCGACGGCAGAACGATACAGAAGAGAGAGAGAACCATCGGCAAAAACAGAACAGCCGAGAGAGAGAAAGAGTTGACGTGAAGGAGAGAAAAAGAAACCCGACGGCCAGAACAGAGGAGTCGACGGGAAGGAGAGAAAGAAAACACAATTCGGCCAACCAAGTGAGCCGACGGCAGAACAAGGGACAGAGGAGATCCGGCGACAGCAGATCCGGCGACAGCAGAAGGAGATCCGGCAGGGACAGAGGAGATCCGGCGACAGCAGAAGGAGATCCGGCTGGGACAGAGGAGATCCGGCGACAGCAGATCCGGCGACAGCAGAAGGAGATCCGGCAGGGACAGAGGAGATCCGGCGACAGCAGAAGGAGATCCGGCAGGGACAGAGGAGATCCGGCGACAGCAGAAGGAGATCCGGCTGGGACAGAGGAGATCCGGCGACGGCGTGAGAGAGAGCCGCCTGGGACGGTGAGAGATCCGGCAGAAGGAGATCCAGTCGACGGTGAGAGATCCGGCAGAACTGGGATCCGGTCGACGGTGACAAATCCGTCAGACGGTGAGACAAATCCGGCAGGAAGAGAGAGAAATCCGGCGAGAAGAGAGAGAAATCCGTCGAGAAGAGAGAGAAATCCGACTAGACAGCAAGAGAGAGAGAAACGGACAGGCGAGCCGTGAGACAGTGAGATTGTGGGGTAAGGAGACGGGTGAGATCGTGAGACGGTAAAAGCAGGAGTTGTGTGATACAACGTAGAGAAGGAATTCGGCGAAACATTGAACTCAACGTATTTCCAGACTTCTTCAAGAGAGGTTAAAAAGCATTGTGGTGAACTTCTAGCAGCAGTGGAGCAGCCTTTCAATTCAACAGAGGTAAGACAAGTTAGAAGAAGGGTAGACACAGTAAGTGATACTCTTTGTATTGTACTTGCTTAGTAATTGCAATAGTGAAAGGAGCAGAGAATCAAAGACATCCATTGTAACCTAAATTCTCAAGTATAGTGGATAGTCTCGGTAAGGGAGAGTCCCTACCACCGTGGATGTACGTCACGTTGACGGAACCACGTAAATCTCGTGTGTCCTTAATTTGCTTTACATTCTGTGTTTTGAATTGACTTGTGAATGCAGATGAAGTATCAGCCAACTCATAACCTAACGAACACTTAAATAAGAACATCCGTATTGTCTGCTAGGTAAGGTGTCTGAAAGGTGACTTTGGGGACTATTGTGATTAGTAGGTAACAATAGATCTATCTTAGTCGAGTCTGAGAAAGAGTTTGCTTTTAAGAAGAGGTTGAAGTTGTTCACTTACCTGTGAATTGCGAATTGTGGTGATATTGATTCACCCCCCCTCAGTATCAGGAACTAGTAGATCCTAGGGAGAAGTCGGGAATTTCATGCAATTTATGTAACATGTTAGCAAACATTCAGGAAAAGTAAAAATTGACATTTTTGAATTCAAAACTCCAAATTTTAGTAGCTAATTAAATCAAACCAAATGTTATTCAACTTTAAAAGCTTTTATTGTAAATTTTGCAATTTCAATAAAAGATTACCCTAAATTCACCACAATGTAAAATAAACCTTATTTGAATAAAAAATGAATAATTTGAGTAATCTATTTCATATTCTAACCATTATTCAAATTAAACATTTTTTATATAATTTATTCAATTTAAATATTATATTACTCAACATTCATGAAAAAGTAAAGAAAGACATTTTTGAATTCAAAATAAAAGATTGTAGTCATCACATAAATCAATTCAAATGTTATTTAAATTTAAAATCATTTACTATAATTTCTACATTTCTAGTTAAAGGTTACATCAAATTCCCTGAAAAATAAAACATATAATATTTGAATAAAAAATGATTGATATAGGTAAATACATTATTTATTTTAAATGTTATTCAAATTTAAATTTTTTTTATATTATAAGTGCAATTTAAGTTACATGTAAGTCAACATTCAAAAATGACATTTTTGAGTAAAAAAAACTCTTGATTTTAGTAGCTAATCAAATCAAATCAAATGTTATTCCAATTTACAATTTTTTTATTGCAATTTGTGCAATTTTAGAAAAAAAATTACTCTAAATTCACCAAAAATTAAAATAAACCCTATTTGAAGAAAATAATGACCAATTTGAGTAATCCACTTTCTATCCTATCCATTATTCAAAATTTACTTCATTTTTCATAATTTATACCATTTAAGTATTAGGTTATTCAATATTCATGAAAAAGTAAAAAAAATGAGATTTTTGAATGCAAAACTTAAAATTTCAATAATTATATAAATCAATTTAGTTGTTATTCAAATTTAAAGTCTATTACTATAATTTTTACAAATTTAGCAAAAAGTTACTTCAAATTTACTACAATATATATTAAATCATATTTAAATAAAAAATAATTTATTTATATAATTGCAGTTTTTATTCTATTGGTTATTCAAATTTAAATTCTTTTTATGTTCTTTATGCAATTTAAGTAACATGTTCAACATTCAAGAAAAGTAAACAAATAACATTTTTAAATACAAAACCCCATATTTTAGTAGTTACTTAAATCAATCTAAATTTTTTCAAATTTACAATTCTTTATTGAAATTTCTACAATTTTAGTAAAAGGTTATTTTAAATTCACCAAAAAATAAAATAGACCTTATTTGAGTAAAATATGATTGATTTTAGTAATTCATTTTATATTTTGACCGTTATTTAAATTTAACTTCTTTTTACATAATTTATACAATTTAAGTATTATGTTACTCAATATTAATGAAAAAGTGAAAAGAGAAAAAAAAAACATTTTTGAATACAAAACTCAAAATTTTAGTAACTTCAAAAATCAATCCAAATGTTATTCAAATTTAAAGTCTTTTATCATAATTTTTGCAATTTCAATAAAAAGTTATTCCAAATTTACTAAAAAGTAAAATAGATCATATTTGATTAAAAAAAATGATCAATTTAAGTTATTGCATTTTTTATTTTAATCGTTATTCAAATTTAAATTCTTTTTATTTTATTTACAAAATTTAAGTAATAAGGTAGTCAACATTGAAGAAAGGTATAAAAAAGAAAAACATTTTTGAAGACAAAAGCATAGATTTTAAAAGCTACTTAATTCAAAGCAAATATTATTCAAATTTACATTCTTTTCTTATAATTTCTTAAATTTTAGGAAAAGATTATTCTAAATTCACTAAAAAATAAAATATACCCTATTTGAATAAAAAATAACTGATTTGAGTAATTGCATTTTGTAATCTAACTGTTATTCAAATTTCACCCTTTTGACATTATTTATGCAACATAAGTATTATGTTATCCAACATTCATACAAAGTAAAAAATTATATTTTTGAAGACAAAACTCAAGATTTTAGTAACTACATAAATTAATCCAAATGTTATTCAAATTTAAAGTATTTTACTGTAATTTCTACAATCATGGTCAAAGGTTACTCCAAATTCACTAAAAAGTAAAATAAATTATATTTGAATAAAGAATGATTTATTTTAGGAATTTTTTTTTCTTTAACTGTTATTTAAATTTAAATTCTTTTCATATTATTTATGCATTTTAAGTAATAAGTTAGTCAATATTCAAGAAAAGTAGAAAGCAACATTTTTAAATACAAAACCCCAAATTTTAATAGCTACTTAAATCAAATCAAATGTTATTTAAATGTACAATTTTTTATTATCATTTCTACAATTTTAGTAAATAGTTCATCTAAATTCATGAAAAAAAGACTGAATTGAGTAATTCATTTTATATTATAACCATTATTCAAATTTAACATGTTTTTACATAATTTACATAGCTTAAATATTAGGTTATTGAATATTCATGAAAAAGTAATAAATGACATTTTTTAATACAAAACTCAAAATTTTTGTAATTGCATCGATCAATCCAAATGATATTCAAATTTAAAGTTTTTTTCTATAATTTTTGTAATTTTAGTAAAAAGTTATTCCAAATTTCCCAAAAGGCAAAATAGATCATATTTGATTTAAAATAAATAATAGATTTACATAATTACATTGTTGATTTTAACTTTTATTCATGTTCAAATTCTTTTAATGTTATTAAAGCAATTTTAGTAGTAGGTTTGTCAACATTCTTAAATAGTAAAAAATTGACATTTTTTAATACAAAAACCTAAATTTTAGTAGCTACTTAAATCAAACCAAATGTTATTTATGACTGGCTTATAGTCAAGAGGACACTCAATAAGTTTGGGTTGTTTAGTTATGGACTACTGTGGAAATCCACTATAGGGCACTTTGCTTGTGAGTTTCTATTGCTAAATAACAATAACTTGTTGCTTTCAAATTTCCTTCAATTGATTAGCAAAATGCTTGAATTCTAGATAATAATCAATTGTTGTTAAGTAGCAAAAAACTATTATCTAGGCTTGGAGTACTTGATTTGGCTGAGATCCAAAATCCTTTAGCAAGGATTATCAAGACTCACTCAAAGTCCAAAGGAGCTTATTGATCAATTGACTCTTGACTTGACATAGCAATGGACTAACTCTATGACTCAATGGATGAGTTCACTAGACTAATTTTAGTGAACTAAATGCTTAACACACTTAATAAAGATGATTGATCAAACAATGTGAAGACCAAAAGAATTGAGGCTTAATAGCTATAATGGATTGCTACTTAGATACATAATGGACTCCTACTTGGAAACATAATGGACTTATTAACTTTTAAAGAATGTATTGATAGACATAGCAAGGACTTATGGACATAAGTGGATACTTGGTTGACTGATAGGACTCTAATGGTGTGGTGGATTGGTCTTGGAATTAGATGACTCTTTTAAGTAAGTAGTATGCCATACTAACTTTATTGTGGAGATTGATATAATGAAATGAGGACTCTTATGGACTATTAACTCTAATGTAGTAAGGAACTAGGTAAGATGCAAAATTAAGATGAATGATGCAAAATTAAGATGAACAATGTAATGGATTGGTCATAAAACTTGGTTCATGATGGAATACTAGAAAAATTTGAGGAAAATTTTGAAATATATTTTTTTTCAATGTTGAATTCCTTCATAAAGGTTATCCTTCTTGGTGGTTTTCAATGTTGAAGGCTTCTTTCTCTTCTAGGTGATAATTTGGATCATCCATGGGATATTTTGTTATTTTTTATTCTGAAGCATAGAATTCAAGGAGATATGCCTTTTCTATGCTGTAGAGTAATGGTGCTTGATCTAGGTCAATGTCAACACTTTTGCAAAAGAATTGTTGGTAAGTGGTCCCTCTTATTTCACAGTGGTAAGTATTGTAAAAGGACCGATTCTAGTTGTTTGCTTGAATGTAAGCCCACCAGTGATTGACTTGAGCCATTAATGCTTTCTATCAATAGGGCCAAGGAATTTTTCCTAGAATGCCTAATCACTTTCTTCATTAAATGTAAAGGTAATGGACAACTGATTGAAATTCTAAAAAGGAAATCTATTTTAGAGGAGAACTAATGACATCTACATTGATGTCAATAGTGTCATTGGAGTAGTTGCCTTGGTAGAAGTTTTTAAACTACTCTAAGAGAATTTCTTGAAAAATTCTATCAAATCGATTGAATTAAGAAGTTTGAAGAAGATCTCTTCTATGAATATGGAGTCATGCAAGAAGTCCATTGTCATAGAAACTTTTGTAATCAAGAAGACACAAGTGAAGATCAAGAACCATTAATCATGGAATGCTGAAGTCAAGTTGGTGTTGGCAATTTAGAGGAACTATCTTAACTAATTTTATGAGGTGTCCAAATAGGTCTTTAGGAAAATAGGCAAGTGCTTTAGGTTTTTCTAACTAGGAAAGAGTAAGATGAATAAGGGTAAAAAGAAAATTTCTCTAAGAAGGGTAATGAAAAAACTATTGAGGAGGTTGATATTGATCCAAAGATCTACGAAAGGTTTGGGTACTAGCATTCTTTCTGTATTTTGAAGGAGGCTAGTATAATTCTTGGGATGGAAAAGGTGTTTGAGTATTGGCATGTCTCTTGTATGTTGATGGAGGTCGGTATTTTTCGAAGGATGGAGGAGAAGTCTAAGTACTAACATTTATTTTAACTATGGAAAAGAAGTTTGAGTACTAGTATCAATTTGGTTGGAGAAGGTAGAGAAATTGGTGCCATATAGTTTACTTCAAGCAAGGTTGCTTTAAGAATTGAAATTTTGGTATTGAAAGTTTAAAACTATTAAAGTAATGATAAGTGAGTTTTTTTTCGAGGTTTTGATGCTATTGTAGTATAGAGTAGTGGTCTTTCTCAAGTTGTTGTTCTTGGACGTTGAGTTGTTAGAAATAAGGGATGATGGCTTCCTAATTAGAACATTTTTGAACATGAAGTGAACAAGGACTATGTGCATTTAAAGAAGAAAAACATTGACTATAATGATGCTAAACAGATGCAAACTCGCTAAGTTGTCTAATATGAGAAGAAAAAACAATGACAAGACTATTAAGAACTAGTAAAGAATCTTTCTTATTGATTACATGATTCCAAAGATTGTCTATGATGCACTGAAGTTTTGGTCCTATCTACTATTTCTGATCTAGTCTAATTATCTTGAACTTAGAGAGTTCAAAATGATATTCGGTAGACTAATACCCTCATATCTTTGGTAGGGCTAGATGTACTAGTGCTTATCAAAACCTGACATCTAAAATAGATAAAAATATTGAAAATAAAGATATATTGTTAAAGAATATGGCTAAGGAAAGGTAATCCTAATTCTAAGACTACAAGGAAAAAATGTTGTAGAGGTCTTGTGAGATGCTATGGGAGTTTTAAGGATATGGAAAGTTGATCTTGCATTTGGATTTATACTCGTAGGAATGCTGGAGTTGTTGGGAAAAATAGGTTTGCTTGTAATGGTTACACTAATTATTAGGTTAGTGATGGTTGGATTAGGAGATGAAGATTTAGGTTTAGAATCAAAAGAGTTAATTAATAGGTTATGGACTTGTTTGTAGATTGGTTTAGGTAATTGGGCTTGGACTTTGTGTATAATTTTAAAGTAAGAGGCTAAGTGTCCAATTTGTTTACATGTGAAGTAGGTTATTTTAGGAGTGTACATAATGTGGTTTTTAGGCTTAAAGAGTTGTTTCGGTTGCATTTGGATTTTTGGAATGGGCTATCTATGGACATATTTTGGTGGTTTGAAGGATGGATTTATGATGGATAGTGTGGATATATGGCCTATGGACATATTTTGGTGGTTTGAAGGATGGATTTATGATGGATAGTGTGGATATATGGCCTATGGACAAATTTATGATGAATATTTTACTTGTATTTGTTTGAGAAGCATGCCTATAATGCAAATTATCTATCCTATACTTACAATATTTATTATGTTCTATGAGCACTTCTGCATTTGTCCTACCAAGATACTATTTTTTGGACAGGCATCCTTTACAAGTAATAATGTTATCATCTCTTACCAAAAATAACTTTCTAATGCTACTAAACAAATTATCTACTTTTATGTTTTCCATGCTATTAAACAAACTATTCCTAAAGTCTATTCTAGAGATGCTTTTTTTGTGATGATATGCTAACTCAAAATGTTAAGATGCATCTAGATGAGCCTAAGTTTCCTAAAGATACTATTTTCTGGACATGCATCCTTTACAGGTAATAATGTTATCATCTTTTACCAAAAATAACTTTCTAGTGCTACTAAACAAATTATCTACTTTAATGTTTTTCATGCTACTGAACAAACTATTCCTAAAGTCTATTCTAGAGATGCTTTTTCTATGATGATATGCTAACTTACAATGTTAAGATGCATTTAGATAAGCCTAAGTTTCCTAAAATTCTTTAAAGTAGGAGGTTTGAACTATAAAAAGTGGACTCAATCTAAGATCTTGCTTTCTAAAAATTCTAATTTTTCTATATTAAGCAAGTAGTTTACCTTAGTGATAAATTTTGGGGTATTATCTAATGCAACTAATCTAAGAAAAATGAGATGCAAATGAGTTATGTTGAAGAGACTTATCTTGAAATTTATCTTACTAGGGATTCTCCCATACTATACTTCAATAGTCTATGGCTTAACTAATGGTTTTTGTACAAATCTTTTCCTAAAATATGTTATTCCTAGTAATTAAGTCAAAAGGGTATACATGACTTAAGGATGAAGGTATAGATATAATAGACATGGTAACTTGGTATAGGGGTATGCATTTCCTAGCTAAGTTATTATAGGGATTCTCGTATAATGGAGCTTGGAATACAAGAACTTTACCTATGTCTTAGTGCTAACCAATGGTCTCACTTTCTTACCCTCAAGCCTTATTGTCGAGACCACATTCATTTGGTTTCCTCTCCTTAAGCCATGCTCACATTTGGTTTCTCCCCTTGACAACTAAACAAGATGAAATAGACCATTGTAATATGATGACCAAGAATATTATACTTATCCGTCTGTCATAAAAAGAACATTAAATTAGGCTTTGATACCAATTAGGTCAAGGATCTTACGGGATAAAAACTCTATATGAAAATGCATGATGATGCATATGAAGGATAAATTATCTAGTATGTGGTATTGTTATATTAAAGGTCACTTAGTCATAAGTCTTTTGAGCTAGTATTGGCTTCCAGCCGATAACTGAATATGTATTTGAAAACATTCAAATGAAACCTTAGTATGTGCATTAAAGATAAATATTGAAATTCATTTGCATGCATTAAAGATACATAAATATTTGAAGGATACTTAGTGGTTCTTGTTTAGGAATCCCTTTACAAGTTGAAAAGAGTAAGAGAATACTTGCAAAAAGGCAATTGGATTATAGGATAGGAAAATATTTACAGAGGATAGCTTTTTTTTTTTTTTTTTTAAGTTTTTTCTTTTTTAAAGCTTTTTCTTTTTTTAAAACCTTGTCATTTAGGGTAAGGATCTTATAGGATAGAGACTTTATATGAGAATGCATGATGATGCATATGAAGGATTAATTTATCTAGTACATGGCATTATTATACCAATGGTCACTTAGACATAAGTCTCTTGAATTGGTACTAGTTTCCAATTGATATGCTAAATATACATTTGAAAACATACAAATGAAACCTTGGTACATGCATTGAAGCTAAATATTGAAATTCATTTACATACTTTAAAGATGCATAGACATTTGAAAGATACATAGACATTTGAAGGATAACTTAGAGATTTCTTGTTTGGGAGTCCATTTACAAGTTGAAAAGAGCAATGTAAGGAAACACTTACAAAAGAGCTACTATATTATAGGATAGGAAAATATTTACAAAGGATAGGGTTTTATTTTAGGAGGACTTCCTCTTAAAACAATTTCTAAGGTTTGTGGAACTTATTTTAGAAGGAAAAGTTTTTCTAAAAGATTCTTTTTTTTTTAATTTTTTTTTAAAAAAAAGCTTGCCTAATGCTTGATAAGATAGGCCTTTTATAGATGTTGAGAGCTTGATAAGATGATCGTAGCTTAAAGACAAAGTTACTTTCAGTGAAAAGCAATTGCTTTTCATTTTTGAAAAGTAGATTCTTTTACATTTTAGAAAAGCATATGCCTTTTACTTTAACTTTGGGCAAAAGTAAAGATTTCTTTTACATTTATCCTTTTACCCTCTATAAAAGCATTTCATCTTTACTTTTTGTCTTTGTCTTTATGCTTGATGTTGATGGGGCCAAAAACATCTTCATCTAGATCATGATTTTAAAAAAGATCATATAATGATAATGAGTTGGACTTAGCTTCATCCATGGCTTGTTGAGCTTATTAGAGAATATCTATCAATACAATTAGATATTCCTACTTGGTTTTGGCTCTCACAAAGAGGGTACTTGTACATGTCTTGCTAGAGGAATAAAGAGGTGTTTGCTTCAATGGTGTTGGGCTATTGGGGATTTGTTAAAAACCACTGTAGGACACCATGCTTCTAAGCTTTTTGCTATTAAGTAATAGAAAACTAATGCCAAAATTTGACCTTATAGATTTAGCCAAGAACTAGAGTCCTTATGAAAGGATCATCCCTAATCTGGAGTTCCTATACACAAATCCAAGACAGCTCAAAAATATGACAAAATGCTAATAATTAAGGAAAGGAAGCTTGGGTAATTTAGGGCTAGAATTTTGATTAGAAGATATTGAAACCTTCCTAAATTGAGTCTAAAAAGATTTTAGATGTTGGACCAAACTAGTTACCCTCAATGGTTAAATTGGAGAGGAAAGGTAATGGTGGCTTTGTTTTCCTAGAAAAACATTTAGGAATGCTTATGGGATTGATTTTGGTAATAGAAAGCATTAAACCATGCTTATTTGTAATCCTAATAGTTGAATTTGGGAAGGAAACTTGAGGACATAGTAATGTTGATTTGAAATTTTTGATAGTGGTTTAGTGATTTGTGCCAATTTGAGGGTTAATGGACCTGAATAATTTGAACAATTGAGAGGGTAATTTGGTTTGGATCATTAGGTGGTAATGGTGCTTGATTTTGATTGATTTGATTTTGATTAGTATAGTTTTATAAAATGATAAAAAATCCTAGGGCTTATAAAGCTAGTTTAAAGAAAACATTTTGTTGGCAACAACCCAAGGGTTGATGTCAAAGAATTCTCAATGTTTTGAAAAGAGGGCTTGATAATATAAGGTAAAACCTTTTTTAAAGTTGCATGAAAATTGCTTGGAAAATAGTTTATAGAGGGTTATTTGAAACAACCACCTCTTTGCCTTTTGAAATTGATTTTGAGAGGGGTTGGTAAGATTGTAACCACCTCATTTGAGAGAGGGGTAGGTGATACCTTAACCACCTCTTTGGTTGTTACTTGATCAGTATTCTTTTGGATAGTTTGGTACAAAGGCTAACTAGGTTTTAAGTGTTTGATGGGCTTATGATGGTAAGCTTGAAAGGGTTGCTTTAGTTTTGGGACTGATATTTGAAGGGGAGGATGAATGGTGGGAGCTTGAAGAGTTTGAAGGATTTTCTTGGGCTAATGCTTCTTTTTTTGAAGATTTGAGCTCATGTTTTGAGTGGCTTGATTAAAGATTTGGAGCAAGCCTTAGTGGACTTTTTTTGATTCATTGTGGTGGTAAAGAGCCTTGTAAAAATTATTTTGTAAGAAAATCAAGTAAAGAATTTGAACTACCTTTCACAAACTCAATGTTAAAGTTAGAAATGCTTAGTATTGCTTGCCAATGAGCAAAAATTTGTTTTGATGTAAGGTTTTGAACATTTGTTTGCAAAACATATTTTACAACTTGAAAGTTGATGTTAAGTAAAAACTTTTGATTGAACATATCATTTTAAAATTTGGAGATGCACAAAAACAATTACCAAAATTTCTTTTTCGATTATGGAATACCATTGTTGATAGTCATTCCACTACTTAAAGGTAAAACAAACAAATTGTTCTTGATTACTATTGATTTGCTTATGGATCCCACCAGAACTTATTTTTGAGGCATCTATCTCAACTATCTTAAGTAGTTTTGAATCATAGATGTGCAAACAAGGAAGTCCCTTACCTTGTTGCTTGATGGCTTAAACTATGGTTGAATGCCTGAGAGACCAAGGAATTGGAGTTTCTTTAAACTATCATGTAAAGGCTTGTAAACTAGATTGAGCTTGGGATATAAGTCTATGACATAATTAAAACTTCTAAAGAACCTTTGGAGATAAGATTTGTTAGTTCTTCAATCAAGAAATTTATTGACAAATTGGATTGATCATTTTATAAGAATGAGTGTACCTTGATAGATATAATGACCAAGGAATCTTACCCTTGTTTGAAAGAGATTGATCATTTTATAAGAATGAGTGTACCTTGATAGATATAATGACCAAGGAATCTTACCCTTGTTTGAAAGAGATTGATCTTAGGCTTGGAAATGGCTAAGCCATGCTTATGGGTGACCTCTATGAAGATGGTCAAGTGCTTGAAGTGTTGATCTATATTAGATGAAAATACTAAGACATTGTTGTTCCCATAGCTTTGTATGGGTTGTAATCGTAGTTAACTAGGTTTAAGTGTGTAAGAAAGTAAAGCCACAAGGAAGGGCAAGAAGGTAAAAGCCATATAGAGGGGCAAGAACGTAAAAGCCACATGGAAGGGTAAGACAGTAAATTCACCACAAGTAAGTCCTATTAGGGTTTCATGGAGGAGTATATAAAGGCCATTGGAAGACAACAAATTGACGAGTTGGCAATTGAGAAAAATGGATAGAAAACCTAGACAAATAGCTTACCAAAGAGAGAAGCTGTTGGAAGAGAGACAAAAATTATATATGGCAAAATCAGAGTGGACGGCGAAGGAGAGGAAAAACCCGATGGCCAAATAAGGGACACCACCCGTAAGAGAGAGAAACCCATGAGGAGCGGCATACCCCTGGCACACCAACAGTGAGAGAGATCCAGCTGAATGGTGAGAGATCCGGCAGAATAGGGGCTGGATGGAAAAACAGAAACCAACAGTGAGAGAGATCCGGCTGAACGGTGAGAGATATGGCAAAACAGGGGCTGGACGGGAAAAACAGATACCACCGGTAGAGAGAAATCTGGCTGGATGGTGAAAGAGATCCGGCTGAACGGTGAGAGAGATCTGGCTGAACGGTGAGAGATCTGGCAGAACAGGGGCTTGACGGGAAAAACAGAAACCACCGGTAAAGAGAAATCTGGCTGGACGGCGAGAGAGATCCGGCTGGACGATGAGAGAGATTTGGTTGAATGGTGAGAGATCCGGCTGGACGGCGTGAGACCAGAATGTGCAACGGCTTGAGACCAGAACGTGCGACAGCATGAGATCAGAATGTGCGTCGACGTGAGACCAGAAACGTGCGTGAGGCGTGAGACCAGCAAAGGGCGTAAACCAGAAACGTGCGTGAGACGTGGAACGGCAAACCAGAAACGTGAGGCGAGCCGTGAGACAAGGAGACGGGTGAGACCGTGAGACAGTGAAAGCAGAAGCTGTGTAAGACAACCTAGAGAAGGAATTCGGCGAAACATCGAAAAGAATTCAACGTATTTCTAAATTTCTTCAAGAGAGTTTAGAGAGCATTGCGGTGAACTTCGAAGCGGTAGTGGAGCAGCCTTTCAATTCAACAGAGGCAAGACAAGCTAGAAGAAGGGTAGACACAGTAAGTGACACTCTTTGTATTGTACTTGCTTAATATTTGCAATAGTGAAAGGAACAGAGGATTAAGACATCCATTGTAACTGGAATTCTCAAGTATAGTGGATAGTCTTGGTAAGGGAGAGTCCCTACCACCGTGGATATACGTCACGTTGATGGAACCACGTAAATCTCATGTGTCCTTAATTTGCTTTACATTCTATGTTTTGAATTGAGTTGTGAATGTAGTTAAAGTATCAGCCAACCCATAACCTAACGAAGGCCTAAATAAGAACATTTGAATTGTCTATTAGGCAAGGTGTCTGAAAGGTGACTTTGGGGACTATTGTGATTAGTAGGTAGCAATAGATCTACCTTAGTCGAGTCTGAGAAAGAGTTCGCTTTTAAGAAGAGGTTGAAATTGTTCACTTACCTGTGAATTGCGAATTATGGTGATACTGATTCACCCCCCTCTCAGTATCACAAACTAGTAAATCCTAGGGAGAAGTCGGGAACTTCAATTGGTATCAGAGCACTGGTTCACCAATTTGAAACTTAACAGCTTGGTGTATTAGTTTGAAGGGATCTAGAAGTTTGACTTGTTCAGCATACTGAGAAATGGAAGTTGGTACCAGCATTAGCACCACTTACAGCAAGAAGGTTCCAATCTTAAACGGAACCAACTATCATATGTGGAGAGCAAGAATGCAAGTGGTATTTGCAACCATGGGCATGAACGTGGTGAAATGCGTACAGGAGGGTTTTGTGGCTCCGAAAGAAGGTAAAGACCCAACCCCAAAGGAGTTAAGGCAGTTTGAGATAAATGGGAAGGCCTCAAATGTCATCATTTCAGCATTGACAGATGCTGAGTATGCTAAAGTTATGGATTGCAAATCTGCCAAGGAGATATGGGACAGATTGCAGAAAGTCTATGAAGGTGATGGAAAAATGAAGGAAGCTAAGCTTCAAGTGTTTAAAGAGAGATATGAATCTGTCAGAATGCAGAAGAATGAGACAGTTCAAGAGTTTTTCACCAGGGTTATTGACGCTGTAAACGACCTGAGAAGTCATAGGAAGAACAAGAAGGACTCATCGATTGTGAAGAAAATTCTGAGAATTCTGCCTGAGAGGTTTGCCTCAAAGGTGGCAGCCATAGAGGAGAGTAGAGATCTTAATTCTATGTCTCTGCATGATCTTCAGTGCAATCTCATTACATATGAGATGAGAATAAAGTCAACTGAGAGCTCCTCAACGTCAAAGGTATCAAAGGAGGTAGCTTTCAAAGCTATGAAACACTTGAAGATAAAAGAAGAGGAAGAATCATTTAGTGAGGATAATGATGATGAGGAGGAAGAAAGTGAAGGTGAAGTATTGGCTTCACAAGGAAATTCAAAAAGACGTCTAAGAAGGGAAAAGGACGGTTGTCCTTGAGATGTTATCGTTATGGGTAGACTGGACACTTTGCTTCTCAGTGCAAAGTGAAACTTAATGATGAAGATGAGGATGGTGATGATGAGCAGAATTCAAGATGGAGAAGATCATCATCCAAATCAAAGAAATCCAGTAAGAAAATTGCCAACCCACAGAGGAAGATGAGAGGCTTATTTAAGAGTTATGTGAGTCAGACAAAAGAAGCTGATGAGGAGGAAGATGAAGACTCATCAGATGAGTATGTCTTTATGGCATCAGCACAACGTGGTAACTCAACCTCTGAAAAGGAAGAGGAAGTTGATGAAGAAGAGCCAGATCTTGAAATTGAGCTAGAAGCAGCTTCAAAGGAGATAATCAGAAGGGGTAGAACCATAAGAAGGTTGGAGGCCCATATAAAACAAGTTGAAGCAAAGTCTGAGGAAGGTGAAAGTCAAAATGATGAAATAAGGGCTGAGCATATTGACTTGAAGAGAAGATTTGAGGAACAGATCAAAATATGTGAAGACCTTAAAATAGAGCTTGGCTCAAGGGCTTCAAAAATTGAAGAAATGGAGAAAGAGTTACTGAGACTTCAGTAACAACTCAAAAGTAGCAAAGAGAACTTGCAGAAGCTTGAAATGATAGGAGAAACAAGTTCTGAAAAAAGAGAGAAGAATGTAGAGAAAGTGCAGCAATTTGAGGCTACATTGGCTAAAGAAAATAAGAATGTGCCACAGAAGTTGAAAGAGAAGGTTATGACTCAGAAGAAGATAATTAAGAATAAAGAAGATTTGAAGAAGCAACCTAGGGTGGCAAACAAGAAGGAAGAAAAGAAAGTCAGCCAGCAGAGGGCTACGACTGAACAAAAGAAGGAGAAAAAGGTGACTGAAATGAAAGTCACACAAGCAAAGAAGCCAGCTACTTTGCCTATATAGCAAGTGATGAACAGAAGAAGACAAGTAGTGATTAGACTTAAGAAGAGGCAGTTTCAAGGTCATTGCCTTTATTGTGGAGTTTGGGGTCATAAGGCGAGTAACTGCTAGTAGAGAAGACCAGTATATGTCTCTAACTTGAGAAAATATGATGTTGCATATAGGGGGAGACAATACAGAATTCAGAAGAGAACACCTATCGTGAGTTCTTGCATATACTGTAAAAGACAAGGACACACTGACAAGGATTGTTGGTGGAAGCCCAAACCAGTGGTTTCAAAGAACAAGTTTGCTATATTGGCAAACTTGGAACAGTGTGAAAGGTGCGGGCAAGATGGCCATAATGCCAAGAAATGCACGACACTTCTCCCTGAGCAAGAGAAGGCACTCAATGGCACTGTGAAAACAAGTGGTGCAGTCAAAGCTGAGAAAAAGGAGAAAGCTATCTTCCAGCCAGTTCAAAAGAAGGAATATAAAGCTAAAAGGGAGGTGGCTAATATAGCTGAAATTGCACTCAAAGCTGACTGCAAGGATAAGCAGTGGATCCTTGATAGTGGATGCACTTCGCACATGACTAGAGACAAGAGTAAATTATCAAAGCTAAACAAATCAAGAGAAGGCAGAGTTAACTTTGGCAATGATGATTCACTCAACATCAATGGTCAGGGGTCAGTAAAGATTGGAAGAGGAAAGCTGAAAGATGTTCTACATGTTGAAGAACTCAGATATAATTTAGCATCTGTCAGTCAGCTATGCAACGAAGACCATAAGGTAATATTCACAAAAATAGTTTGCCATGTAAAGAGTAAAGAAGGCAATACTGTTGCAGCCGGGAAGAGAACAGCTGGAAATTTATATGTGATTGATGAGGACAAGACAAGCAGCTGTTTACTCACCAAAGAAGAAGAAAATCAACTCTGGCATAGGAGGCTGGGACACTTATCACAGAAGAACATGAGGAAGCTGACCACTACTCATGCAATCAGAGATATTCTCGACTTCAGGAGAGAGAGAGAGTATGTTTGCTTAGCATGCTCTAAAGGAAAACATGTCAGAAAGCAGTATAAGACCAAAGAGTTCAGTTCTAAAGCAGTGCTTGACATTGTGCATACTGATTTGTGTAGGCCGATGAGAACAAAAGGGTTGAATGGTGAGAGGTACTTCATCTTGTTTGTTGATGATTATTCCAGAAGGACCTACATCATGCACCTCAAACATAAGTTAGAAGTTCTGAATTGCTTCAAGAGATATAAAAGATTGGCTGAAAATGAGAGTGGAAGGAAGATCAAAGTATTGAGGTCAGATCAAGGCACTTAATTTACAAATGAAGCTTTTGAAAATTACCTTGAGAAGCATGGTATTCACCATCAGATGGCAGCAGCAAGAACACCTCAACAGAACGGGGTGGTAGAGAGGAAGAATAGAGTTGTGCTTGAAAAGGCAAGAACTCTACTGCTGGAATCCAAGCTTCACATAAGATTTTGGACAGAAGCAACATTTATAGCCGTGCACCTACTGAATAGAGTTCTACTAAGGCCCAATACTGATAAGACTCCATATAAGCTATGGAGTGGGAAGAAGACAACAGCCAAGTATCTCAGAGTCTTTAGCAGCCCATGTTTTATGAAGAACAAGGAGCAAAAATTGGGAAAATTCAATGCTAGGTCTGACGAAGGAATCTTTGTGGGATACTCAGCAAAGATAAAAGGTTACAAAGTTTTCTTGCATAAGTTGGGAAAGGTGATCACTTCCAGTGATGTGTGAATAGATGAGAACTGGAAAACAATGCAGAATGGAGAAGTTAAGGACAATGAAGAAGATGACTTCAATGTAAATGAAGAATCAGACCAACCTGAAGAAAATGAACAAGAAGTAAGTTCAGACTCGGAGAAGAGTGAGTTTGAAGATGAAGAAAGAGATCCTCTTGCAACTAAGACGGTGCAAGGAAGAAGGACAAAGAAAACATGGACCAGTGCTTATCAAGGAGATCAGATCATAGGTGACCTATCAGTAGGAGTTATAACAAGAAGAAGAATTGTGGGAGCTACTGTTCGACTCTTACAAGTTGAACCTAAATCTGTTGAAGAGGCTATTCAAGACAAAGCTTGGGTTAAAGCTATCAATGAGGAGCTGGATCAAATTGAGAAGAATGATACATGGGAGCTGGTTCCAAGACCTACTAATAAGAATGTCATAGGAATAAAGTGGGTGTTTAGGAATAAACACAATGAAGATGGTAAGGTGGTAAGGAACAAGGCCAGGCTGGTTTGCAAAGGCTACACTCAGATAGAAGGGGTAGATGTTGATGAAACTTTTGCACCAATAGTAAGGTTAGAAACTATTAGAATGTTCTTAGCTTTGGCAGCACACAAGAGGTATAAAGTCTATCAGATGGATGTGAAATCCACCTTTCTGAATGGGCTCCTAAAAGAAGAAGTGTATATTGAACAACCCGATGGAATATAAATCAGTGAGGATGAGACACATGTGTGCAAGCTGAAGAAAGCATTGTATGGTCTTAAGCAAGCTCCAAGAGCATGGTACAGTAGGCTGGATGTGTACTTAAGAAGGTTGAACTTCAGAAGAGGAACGGTTGATAATAACCTGTATGTGTTCAACTCAGAGAAAGGCCAACTGATAACCATAGTATATCTAGATGACATCAACTTTGGAGGGGATCACTCTGAGTTATGTCAAGATTTTGCACAGAAGATGAGTGATGAATTTGAGATGTCATTAATTGAAGAAATGATGTACTTTCTTGGATTACAGATAAAGCAGTATGAAAAAGGTATCTTTATTTCTTTGACAAAATATGCCAAAGAGATGCTAAAAAGGTTTGGCATGGAGGATAACAAATCTGTCAGTACCCCTATGACAGTGGGCTACAAGTTAACAAAAGATCAGGAGGGAAGGAGTACAAGCCCTACAGAGTATAGGAAGATGATAGGGAGCCTTCTGTGCCTTATGGCATCAAGGCCTGATCTTATGCAAGTTGTGTGCACTGCCAGTAGATTCCAAGCTAATCCTAAGGAGTCTCATGTGTTGGCAGTGAAAAGAATCCTAAGGTACCTCAAAGGAACACTGGAAATGGGCTTGTGGTATCCAGTCATGGATTCTATTAAACTACAAGCATACATTGATGCAGACTGGGTAGGAAGTATAGATGATAGAAAATCAACCAGCAGCTGCAGCTTCTACTTGGGTTCAAAGTGTGTTGCATGGTTAAATAGAAAGCAAAACAGTGTTACTTTGAGCATAGTTGAGGCTGAGTATATGGCTGCTTGTGCAGCATGTACACAAGTGATATGGATGCTAAGACAATTGGTAGACTTGGGTGTTGAAGTGACGTTACCAGTGAGTGTACTTTGTGATAATCAAAGTGTCATTGATCTCAGTAAGAATCCGGTTCAACATTCAAGGAGCAAGCATATTGACATTCGGTATCACTTCATCAAAGATCAAGTGGAACAGGGTACAATTCAGTTGAAGTATGTTGGCACTAAAGATCAAATTTCAGATATTCTAACTAAACCTCTGTTCACAAAGCTATTTGAAAAGCACAGACTGAGTCTATCTGTGCAAATGCCTCCTCAAGCCTAAAGTTCAAGTGAATCCTCCATCTCCACTTTGTGAGTTTTCATATTTGTAATTGGTTGGCAAAGGAGGAGAGAAGCAACAGTGCAGGGGGAGCTGTTAAGAAAGGGGAAGTGCATATTTAGGGGGAGTTGAAACTACTGCATAATGGCTTTTGTTATAAGTATTGCCAACAATTATAAAGGGGGAGATTGTTGTTCTCACAGCCTTGTATGGGTTGTAATTGTTGTCAACTAGGTTTAAGTGTGCAAGAAAGTAAAGCCATAAGGAAGGGCAAGAAGGTAAAAGCCATATGGAGGGGCAAGAACGTAAAAGCCATATGGAAGGGCAAGACAGTAAATTTGTCGCAAGTAAGCCCTATTAGGGTTTCATGGAGGAGTATATAAAGGCCATTGGAAGACAACAAATTGACGAGTCGGCAATTGAGAAAAATGGATAGAAAACCTAGACAAACAGCCGACCAAAGAGAGAAGTCGTTGGAAGAGAGAGAAAAATTATATACGGCAAAATCAGAGTGGACGGCGAAGGAGAGGAAAAATCCGACGGCCAAATAAGGGACACCACCAGCAAGAGAGAGAAACCCGTGAGGAGCGGCACACCACCAGCACACCAACGATGAGAGAGATCTGGCTGAATGGTGAGAGATCCGGCAAAACAGGAGCTGGGTGGGAAAACAGAAATCAATGGTGAGAGACATCCGGCAGAACAGGGGCTGGACGGGGAAAACAGAAACCACCGGTAGAGAGAAATCTGGCTGGACGGTGAGAGAGATCTGGCTGAACGGTGAGAGAGATCCGGCTAAACGGTGAGAGATCCGGCAGAACAGGGGCTGGATGGGAAAAATAGAAACCACCGGTAGAGAGAAATCTGGCTGGACGGTGAGAGAGATCTGGCTGAATGGTGAGAGATCCGGCTGGACGGCATGAGACCAGAACGTGCGATGGCTTAAGACTAGAACGTGCGACGGCGTGAGATCAGAACGTGTGTCGACGTGAGACCAGAAACGCGCGTGAGGCGTGAGACCAGCAAAGGGCGCAAACCAGAAATGTGCGTGAGACGTGGAACAGCAAACCAGAAATGTGAGGCGAGTCGTGAGACAAGGAGACGGGTGAGACTGTGAGACGGTGAAAGCAGGAGCTATGTGAGACAACCTAAAGAAGGAATTCAGCGAAGTATCGGAAAGAACTCAACATATTTTCAGATTTCTTCAAGAGAGGTTAGAGAGCATTACGGTGAACTTCTAAGCAGTAGTGGAACAACCTTTCAATTCAACAGAGGCAAGACAAACTAGAAGAAGGGTAGACGCAGTAAGTGACACTCTTTGTATTGTACTTGCTTAGTATTTGCAATAGTGAAAGGAGTAGAGGATTAAGACATTCATTGTAACTGGAATTCTTAAGTATAGTGGATAGTCTCAGTAAGGGAGAGTCCCTACCACCATGGATGTACGTCATGTTGATGGAACCCTATAAATCTCATGTGTCCTTAATATGCTTTACGTTCTGTGTTTTGAATTAAGTTGTGAACGCAGCTAAAGTATCAGCTAACCCATAACCTAACGAAGGCCTAAACAAGAACATTTGAATTATCTATTAGGCAAGGTGTCTGAAAGATGACTTTGGGGACTATTATGATTAGTAGGTAGCAATAGATCTACCTTAATCGAGTCTGAGAAAGAGTTCGCTTTTAAGAAGTTAAAGTTGTTCACTTACCTACGAATTGTGAATTGTGGTGATACTGATTTACCCCCCTCTCAGTATCATAAACTAGTAAATCTTAGGGAGAAGTCGGGAACTTCAGACATTATCAATATGGACAACAAAAAATTGAGGGTAGTGAGAATAAATCTCATTCATGATCCTTTAGAACTTAAAGGTGCATTTTTGAGTTTGAATGGCATTACATTCCATTTGTATTGGCTAAAGGGTACAGTGAAGGTAGTTTTGTATTAATCTACCTCCTTAATTAGAATCTACCAAAATCTAGATTTTATATCAAACTTAGAAAAGATCAATACTTTAGCAAGGCATTGGTGGAGGTCCTTGTGATTTAGAATTGGATACTTGATCCATTCCAAGGCTTGATTCATGGGTTTGTAATTGATAACTAACTTAGGAGTGCCACATTCAATTTCAACATTCTTGTTGACATAGAATGCTACACAACTCTAAGGTGACTTGCTAGGCCAAATGATACCTTTAGCAAGTAAGGCTTAGATTTCTTATTGCAATATTCCACTAACTATGATTGTATTTAAATTCGATGCACTTTAGTAGGGATTTGGCCATCATCAAAGTATTTGGCATATGGTAAATCTACTATATGTTACATGCAATGCCAAAAAATATTTGGTACTTTGGAACAAGTAATGGTTTTAAAAGGATTGGATTTTTGCTTAAATTGGTTGTGTCAACTAGTGTTCAAGTTTTTTAAAATTGATCTCATGTTGAAGATGGTAAAGATGAGATGTTTTGGTATTAAGAAGTAAATTGAGTTCTATAGATTCTTAAATTGAGATATCTTTCAAATGATTGAGGTTTCTATTAACTCTATTAATTCTTAAATCATTTTATTATCCTTCTTATGTGTCATCATGCATTCTCATACAAGGTCTATCCCATAAGATCCTTGCCCTAATTGGTATATATATATTAAAATAAAACAAAACTTAAGTAAATTAAATATATTATTTATTTATATAATATATAAATATATAGTGTGCATGTGAGATGTGTATATACTTGTGTATATATATAATAGAATAATAAATAAAAAAATAAAGAAATAAATAATAAATTTATTTTATATTTGTTCACAAAAAAAATTCATTAGATTCATAGTCAAAATAGTAAAAATTAAACCTTTTGGTATATAAAAATAATGACTTAAATATTACAATTTTTCATTTTAATTTTTTATGTTATCTTGAGAAAAAAAAAAAAAAAGATCATAGTGATTCATTTTCTAATTGAAAAAAAAAATTCATCAGATTGGTTATCAAAGATGTTGTGTTGTTTGTGTAAATAAGATGAGAAATGTGTTAAGGCATTGACATTTTATAACCCATTTATGGTATCTTAGGAAGCACTACATTTTGTATTTAATTTGCCCACTAGCATCAAGTAAAATACACTCAAACAATGGCCAAGTTGACTCTTTTGCATTTAAATAGTAAATGTATTGTAGATATTTAAATGAAACAAAATTTAAAATTGATCCAAATATTTCAATTTAATTGAAAAAGATGATGCCATAACTTATAAATTATTATCGTCATCATGCTAATTAAGGGACAAAAGTAATAAAACTATTAAATATAAAAATCAAGTACATTTATAATATTATAAAGTGATAAGTTGCCTTATTAAATTCTCACGTCCTAAGCTTCATAGACCCATTAGCTAGCACAACAAAAAGTTTCACATATAACACTCCTTTTAGTTTCTTAGGCACAACATTTCCTCATTTCCTGCTACAAACAAATAAGTTTTTGTGATTATAAATAGGATTTTTATAAATAAGTGCAACAACCATTATCCTCTCTAAGATTTTCTTAAGCTACCCTAGGCATGTTTGAGTTTCATGTGCAACAACCCTTTTCTCCTCTTAGCTTTTCTAGCACAACACTCATGGTTTTTCTAACACAACATCTACAATTTTTTTTGGCATAAGATACTAATTTTGGTGATTATAAATAGGTAGCAACCCTTCTCTCCTTCCAATTTTTCATAAGCTCTCTTTCTCTCTTCACCTCATGAAACTTTTCCTTGCCCACCATGCCATGCATTCAATTGTTCAACCAAACTGATTTTAAGGTGGCGGAGAATAATAGCCACCATGCTAACTGTTATTTTTATATGGACAACTCTATTGCTATTAAAAATTTCCATTTTTTCTTGAAATTCTTTCCTTTCCTCCAATTTCCCTGGAGTTGGCAAATCATAGGGATTACATGTACCATTTTACACATTCTCAATTTTTTCTAGACTCCTACCAAGTGCATGCCATGGCCATTTTGGTTGAGTTAAGCCATTAAAATCTTGTTTGAGTTAATTTTATCTCTTTTAATCTCCTTCCTTATATATGTGCTAAGACTTAGGGTAGTGGAGAATCCCTCACTTTTTCCTTTTGCTCTCACTTTAACACATGATTCTCTTCCCATGTTGGCAACACACACTTCCATTTTAGATTTAGCTTATTGGAAGTTTTTGCTATTGTTTTAGGTGCTACCATTATCATTATTTCTCACAATGTCTTAGAGATGTTGGATGAGTGCAAAGAAAAAAGGTAGATGGAGCCATTAAGAAACCTTAGCTATCTAATGAACTTTAACAATGTGGACATTTTACATGAAAAGCATATAAGCATGGAGTTTGATATTTAGATACTAATGTATTAATATATTTGTGTATCTAAAATTCAATATTTTCAAATACTGGGTTGGTATTGAGCTTAGAGATCCGCTCTTGTATATTGTTCTTAAGTAATGTCTTCTAATAAAAGCTTTGTTTGCTATTTTTTTTTTTGGGAAATTATGAGTTAGTTTAATTGTCATCATCAACATAATGTGAAATTAGCCATAATGTTGTCTATCTAAACTTTCATAATAACCATATTTATACACAATTAATATTTTTAATGTGGGTATATGTTTTAGTTAAAAAAAACTAAACACTTTAATCTTTACAACACCAGCATTTTGAAAATGAGGTTTCTAATGAGAGGAAGATAGAGATACTAAAGTTGCATGTTGAAAATGCCAATACAAACTCTTGACTATATTGAAATTTGAAAGATAATTACTTTAAGTTGTGTATTTGATGCCACTCTCTTTAAGAAAAAATTCACCATGACTAATTTTGAATAGATGTTTATGCAAATTCTCTCACAAAATAAAATAAAGCACACTTGATTATAGGTTGCACTACTAAAATCAAGTCCTTAAGAAGTTGGTGTATTTTTAGAATTGCTCTCTAGAATGTTAATAATATTTCTATAGCAAGCAAAGGCATAGACAAAAGGATCCTTGATATAATAATGGAGGAACCAAGAAAAGAAAGAAAAATTTTTTGATCTCTTGAACAAATGATGAGCCCTTGGTATTTATAGATGTGGTGGTGACTATTTGTCAATAAACACCTTTGGTCTAGTGCTTAACATCTTAACTATTCATTGAATGGTCATGAGTTCAAATGCATAGAAATTTTTTTTATTTGTTGTCATTATTGTGGAATGACATGTAAAATAATTAGCTGATAACTTTTCTTTATTTTAGTCTAGTGGTCATAACCTTTAGTGGCAACTCATAGGTTGGGTTCAAAACCTAATAGATACTATTTTTAGTTATTTGTTAAAGTCACATTTATTACTTAAAGGACACAATAAATAACTATTTGAGGGTAATTAGACTAACGGTTATGTCCTTTGGCACCATACACCCCTCTTAAGTTCAAATCATAGGAGGCACAACCTATCACATTTCTTTCTTTTTATTTTGAAAACTCAAACAATTCACATAAATGACATTACAACATTACACTTCTCTTTTAGATAATTGACACATTAAAGGGTCATTATGTCCTTATCCTTTTAATGAATACTTTAAAGCCAAGTCCTTTAACTTAATGGAACAACCTAAACATTCCACATTCATATAGGTGGATTAGGGCCCTTACTATAAGACACCCTTTTAAACCTATTAAGAGTGTCAAACACTTATCCTTCTAATTTTACTGTTAAAACCAAGCACTATATAACCTTAGGATGAAAATAAAAATTAATTATAGTGCTTTAATCACACTAATGATGTACCTTGACTCATTGAACTCAAGACTTGATGATGTATCAAGTGTTGTGTTAAGTTTTCATCATCGGTGATTTGTATTTATGGGCTAGAGACCCATACCACTTGATGTCACATGTTAATCCTTATATTAAAGGAACAACCATGTTTTGACTTGATCTTACAAAATCAATTGTGATCACTCCATTCATGATCAAGTCTTTCATGTAGCTATGTCTGAGTCCAATGTGTCTAGCCTATATTCTACAAATAGTGTTGCTTTTCCTTAGCAATCATGTTAAGCAAAATAGATCTATATGACATTGAGAGCAAGTAAAGTGGTTAAGAAGTCTGTTTGCATCTCTTTTATGACTCACTTTCATTTTTTTGAGTCATACACAATGTGCCATAAGTAGCTTAGGAGAAAATTGGATTGAATTGCATTTTAAAATTTTCTTTTAGAATAATACTTGCATCTAAAAGGAGTTATTCTATTATGGAAGAATGAGCTAACTACCTTTTTAAGAGCACAAAACCAAAACTTCCAATGCATTTAATCCTTTTTTAAGGTTACCTAACATAAGCATATTTTCTCTCTTTGTCCATTTTTTCCATAAATCATATACCCTTCAAAATGAAAAAGAAAACCTTTTCAAAAATGTCTAAGCTCTTAATTATGTGAACATAAATAAGTATATTCTTAGTGCATATGTGAAAAAAGCTAGGAATTACCTAGGATCCTAATAATTTTAGAGGCATTTTGAATTGTCATTGACTTTAGTACATCATTAAGATCATTTTTGTCTTGGCCAAGAATGTTTGAACTTGAAATACAATTGAAACTAGTATTAGTTGAGCCATATGTTATGTTTAATGCACAATCATTCCAAATCATAGTCATCCAATTACAAAAATCTCAAAATATTAAATTTGTCCTATCATCTTCATCGTCCATGACTACCTATAGAGTGGCAACAACTAGATTGGACAGATGCTAAACACAACATAGCAAATGCAATAACAAACTAGACATTAATGGCTAAATTTCTATTAGTTAGGTTAATGCATCTTTAATTAATTGAATATATAAAAATAAAATACAATAAAAAATACTTAAAATAAAATTAAATGAAACGTCACTAAATGATATCATAAAATGAAATTGGGCATTTTATTGTCTATCTAAACTTTCAGAATAGCTAGATATATACATAATTAATATTATTAATATGGTGGGCATTAGTTATAATTAAACAATTAAACACATCAACATCTACAATGCAAGTTTCAGGCATGATTTTTTTCACAAAAATCTTTCAGAATCATAATTATAGATTTTGGCATCTCTGACAAAGTTTACAATATAAAGAAATGTCATTAGATCAAAACAATGAAACACATCAATGAAACCCTAAGAAAGAAAAAACTAAATTATATTACAATGTTGGGAAAAAGAATAAAAAAAAAGAAAAAGGAAAAAAAATGTATTGATGAGATGATGGTCCATGAGAATCGACTCGAGAAGTGTCATGTTACAAATATGTTTCTGTTTCAAAATATTTGTTGATTGATGTATAATTGATTAAAATTAATGTCTACGTTTGAATTTTGTTGGAAATTGTTGCCTATTAGGAAGCGAAAGGAAGGTTCCTTATTCAAGTTGTGGGTTCCTTTCATTTATGTTCATGTTCTTCCTTTGACGAAATTCCCCACCATTTTTTTTTGTTATTTCCTTTTTCTTTCATTCTCTGCACCATTCATTACACATGTTTTGAATTTTGATTGTCCAATGTTTGGCTTTTGTGGGTGATTATAGTGTTTTAATTTGATTCTAACTACGCCATATACCTATTTTGATGGGTTAATTGTTTATTGTTGTGTTGGCTAACTCATTAGCTCATGGCTTTTACTTGGTGTATCTTTTTTCAAACAAACTACTTATTCTACTATTTTATTGATTGATTTATTTATTTATTGAATGTAATTCCTAATTTTCATACTTTTTATTTCAATTATAAATTAACTAGTTAGTTTAAAAAAAGTAATTTTTTATTTATCATATAATATAATTGGTAAAAATTAATTGTTTCTTACTTATTTTTTATACATTAGTTTAAATATAAAGTATACAATTTTTTATTTTTATACCAATTTTTATCTTATTATTACATTTTAGTTATATGTTGACTTACTAATTTATAATAAATAAAAAATTAGTATTTGATATGTATTTTTTATATATTAATTTGTATGAAAAATTTATAAATATATGCTATATATATTACATATATTTATATTATTTATAAAGTGTGCATACCAAAAATATGTGTGTGTGTGTATAATTTTTAAAATATCATAAATATTTAAACTAAAATTAAATTATTACATATTTAAATAAATAAGCTAAATTTAATATTAACTCTCTCTCTCTCTCTTTCTCTTGCTACACACACACACACTAAAATAAAACAAAATTTATATAAATTAAATATATTATTTATTTACATAATACATAAAAAAATAGTATGCATATGAGATAAATATAGACTCAAGTGTATATATATTTATAATAGAATAATAAATAAATAAATAAATAAATAATTTGTTTTGTCTTTTCTTATAAGAAAATTCATAAGATTTATAGTTAAAATAATAAAAATTATACTTTTTACTACATAAAATCAATACTTCAAATATTACAATCTTTTATTTAATTTTTTATCTTATCTAAGGAAAAAAGAAAGGTTATAGTGATTTATTTTTTGAACTTAGTTAAGAATGATAATCAATATGATAGAATAATGTAATGATAATTACAAATTTTGGCATCTATTACAAAGTTTACAATTAAAAGAAATGGCGTTTGATTGGTTATCAAAGATGTTACATTGTTTATGTAGATGAGATGAGAAATGGGTCAACGTATTGACATTTTTTGAGCTATTGATTGTATCTTAGGTACTGCTACATTTTATATGTTCAATTTGCCCACTAACATCAAGTAAATATATGCTCATATAGTGGCTAAGTCAAACCTTCAATATTCAAATGGCAAACATATTACACATAGTTAAATGAAACAAAAGTTAATATTTATCCAAATATTTGAATTTAATTGAAAAACTGATGCCGTCACTCATAAATTGTTATCATCATCATAATTTATGACTAATAGAGGGACAAAAGTAATAGAACTCACAAATGTCCTAAGCTTATAACCCTATTAGCTGGCATAATAAAAAGTTTCACATACAACATTCCTTTTAGTTTTTCAGGCACTGAAATTCCATATTTCCTACTACAAATGATTATGGTTTTGTGATTATAAATAGGCCTTTTATAAATAGGTATAGCAGCCATTTTCTCCTCTTTGTTTTTCTCAAGTTACCTAAGACATGTTTGAGTTTCATGAGTAGCTACCCTTTTCTTCTCTCTATTTTTCAAGCACAACACTCAGTTTTTCTAACACAACAACTACAGTTTTTCTATCACAACAAATTAATTTTGGTGATTATAAATAGGCAACAACCCTTCTCTTTTTCTGATTTTTCATAAGCTCTCTATCTTTTACTATTGAAACTTTTTCTCTCCCACCATGCCATGGATTTAATTATTTATCCCCAACTAATTTTGAGGTGGAGGAGAATAATAACCACTATGCCAAATGCTATTTTTACATGGACAACTCTATTGTTATTGAAAATTTCTAATTTTTCTCAAAACTTCTTTCCTTACCTCTAATTTCTCTAGAATTGGCAGATCATATGAATTGCATATACCATCTTACTCATTCTCAATAATTAACTTAACATAACAGCTAATTTGCTATTTGTTAGGTCAATACATTTTTAATTAATTAAATATATAAAAATAAAATATAATAAAAGAATACTTAAAATAAATTAAAATAAAATGTCACTAATTGATATCATGAAATGAAATTGGGCGTTATATTGTTTATCTAAACTTTCATAATAACCAGATATATTCATAATTAATATTATTAATAAGGTGGACATAAGTTATAGTTAAACAATTAAACATGTCAACGTCTACAACATAAGTATCACCCATAGTTTCTATCACAAATATCTTTCATAATCATAATTATAGATTTTGACATCTCTTACAAAGCTTACAATTGAAAGAAATGTCATTGGATTAGACCAATGAAACACATTAGTGAAGCTCCAAGAAGGAAAGAACTAAATTATATTACAACATTAGAACAAATAAAAAGAAGCAAAATGAAAAAGGAAAAAAAATGGATTGATGAGACGATGGCTCGTGAGAACTAACCAATAAAGTGTTATATTACATGCATGTTTTTGCTTCAAAATATTTGCTAATTAATGTATTATTGATTGGAATTAATGTTTGTGATTAAATTTTGTTGAAGAGAGTTGCATATTAGGAAGCAAAACAATGGTGCCCCATTCAAGTTCTAAGTTCCTCTCATTTATGCTCCTATTCTTCCTATGACTAAATTTCTCACCATTTTTTTTCTTTTTGGTGATTATTTTTTTCTTTCATTCTATAAACTATTCACTACATGTATTTTGAATTTTGATTGTCCAATGTTTGGCTTTTGTGGGTGATTGTAGTGTTTAATTCGACTCTTTCTATGCCATAGACCTATTTTGAGGGATTGATTATTTAAGGCTATGTTAGTTGACTCATTTGCTCATGGCTTTTACTTGGTGTATCCTTTTTCAAACTTGTTGCTTGTTTAATTATTTTATTAATTGATTGATTTATTTATTTATAGAATGTGATTCCTAATTCTAGTGCTTTTCACTAAGTTTTTTTTTTTTTTTACCATATTGTTAATTGTTGAGCAATCATATCAATTATTCTAGGTGCCTTAGTTTTGGTTTAGACCTTTCTTGGGCTATGGGGAGTATCAATTTGTTTTTTTTTATTAAGGATGTATAAAAATTAGTCTAGATCAAAAGAATCATGATTTTCATTGGAAGGATAAATGGGTGAATGATTAGTAGTTGCAATTGAAGTAATTGTTACAAACATGATGCCCATGTATTCAAGTAGTTAAAAAGAATAATTGTTAAAAGTAGTTTGAGAATATGCTTTCATATGTGCAAAATGATGTTGTTTTTAGCATAACTCTTGTGATTGCTAAGTTGAAAAGAATGGAATTATCATAAAAGAATTTGCATTAATGGCTTACGAGGAAAATGGGATTTGAGGTTGAATTTTGGAGAAATCCCATTAACTAATGTAATTACAATGCACATCATACACAATGCATGTAATTTAAAGATGTATGGAAGGAGCATCTATATTTGAACTCCTCTATTGGTTAATTCATCGTTATGCTACAAGAAAAGTTGGAAACTTTGAACAATCAAATGTTGTTAAAAGATCATGCTCTTTTTAAGTAATAATGGTTGTTTATCTATCGTTAAAACCCATATATATAATCCCATATACGCATAATACACGTGTACATCCTCCATGTTGATGTTTATAGGCCACGACTTAAGTTGAATTCATTAAAATTAAGAATTTAGCTATTTAAGAATTATTATCCGACTTGAACAAAAATATACATAATTGAAGATCATAGCTAGAGAAAGGTAATCCTAATTCTAAATCTACATGGATAAAACTTTGTATAGGTCTTGCAAGATGTTATAGGAGTTTTAGGGATATAGAGAGTTGATCTTGTATTTGGATTTATACTAAGAGGAATGCTAGAGTTATTAGGACAAATAGGTTTGCTTAGAATGGCTACACTACTCATTAGGCTAGTGATGGTTGGATTTGGAGATGAAGAATTGGGTGTAGAATCAAAAGAGTTAATGAATAGGTTATGGACCTATTCACAAATTGGTTTGGGTAATCGGGCTTGGACTTTGTGTATAATTTCATAGTAATGAGCTAAGTGTCCACTTTGATTACATGTGAAGCAAGTTATTTTTGGGAGTGTATGGAATTTGGTTTTTTGGCTTAAAAAGCTGTTTGGTTTGTTTTTAGATTTTTGAAATGGGTTATCTATGGGCATAATTTAGAGGTTTGAAGGATGAGTTTATGATGGATAATGTGGATATATGGCCTATGGATGAATTTATGATAGATATTTTACCTATCCTTCCAAGATACTGATTTGTGGACATGCATCCTTTACAAGTAAGAATGTTATCATCTCTTACCAAAATTAACTTTCTAATGCTACTAAACAAATTATCTAATTTTATGTTTTCCATGCCAATAATCAAATTGTTCCTAAAATCTATTCAGGAGATGCTTTTTCTATGATGATGTACTAACTCAAAATGTGAAGATGCATTTAGATAAGCCTAAGATTCCCAAAATTCTCTAAAGTAGGAGGTTTGAACTATAAAAAGTGGATTCAGTCTAAGAATTGGCTTTTTAAAAATTCTAATGCTTTTATATTATGCAACTAATTTGACTTAGTGATAATTTCTAAAGTACTATCTAATGCAATTAAATTAAGAAAAATGAGATGCAAATTAGAGGGGTACAGGTTTCTAAAGTACTATCTTATTAGGTACTCTTCCATACTATACTTCAATAGTCTATGGCTTGGCTAAAGGTTTCCATACAAATCTCTTCCTAGGATATGTTGATGCTAGTAATGGACTTAGAGGGGTACACATGACTCAAGGATGAAGGTATAGACATAGTAGACATGGTAAGTTGGTACAAGGGTATGCCTTTCCTAATTGAGTTACTATGGGGATTCTCCTACAATGGAGCTTAGGAAACAAAGATTTCAACTACCTACATCTTAGTGTTGACCAATGGTCTCATTAACTCATCCTTAAAACTTATTGTTAGGACCACACTCATTTAATTTCCTCCTTTACATTGCGCTCACACTCAATTTCTCCTTTCGACAACTAAACAAGATAGAACAAACCACTATAACATGAAGACCAAGAATACTATACCTATCCATTTGCCATAAAATGAACATGGGATTAGGCTTTGATACCACTCGAGGCAAGGATCTTATGAGATAGAGACTCTATATGAGAATGCATGATGGTGCATATGAAGGATAAATTTATCTAGTATTTGGCATTGCTATACAAAAGGTTGCTTAGACTTAAATCTCTCATGTTGGTACTAGTTTTTAGTTAATATATTGAATATGCATTTAAAAACATTTAAATGAAACCTTGGTACATGCACGAAAGATAAATATTGAAATTTATTTGCATGCATTAATGATTCATCGACATTTATAGGATAACTTTGGGATTTCCTGTTTAGGAGTCCTTTTACAAGTTGAAAAGAGTAAAGTAAGTGAACACTTACAAAAAAGCTAGTAGATTATAAGGTAGGAAAATATTTACGAAGATAAGATTCTATTCTAAGCAAACTCCCTCCTAAAACATTTTCTAAGGTTTGTAGAACTTATTCCCAAAGGAAAAGTTTTCTTCTAAAAGCTTTTCCTTTTCAAAGCTTGCCTAATACTTGATAAGTGAAGCCTTTTATAAATGCTTGGACCTTAGATGCTTGGAGCTTAAAGACAAAGTTACTTTCAGTGAAAAGCAAAAGCTTTTGCTTTTTAAAAAGTAAATTTTATTACTTTTCAAAAAAACATATGGTTTTTACTTTAACTTTGAGTAAAAGCTGAGATTCCTTTTGCTTTTATCCTTTTACCCTCAATAAAAGCATTTTACCTTTGCCTTTTGTCTTAGTATTTATGCTTGATGTGGATGGGGCCAAAAATTTCTTCATCTAGATCAAGATTCTAAAAAGGATCATTTGATGACAATGAGTTAGACTTAGCTTTATCCTTGGCTTTTTGAGTTAGTCAGAGAATATCAGTCAATACGGTCAAATATTCCTACTTGGTTTTGGCTCCAACTAGGTGGGCACTCGTATGTGTCTTTTATTAGAGGAATTGAGAGGTGCTTGCTTCAATGGTGTTGGATTGCTAGGGATTTGTAGAAAACCACTATAAGACACCATGCTTGTGAGCTTTTTGTGGTTAAGTAACAAAAAACTATTGCCAAAATTTGACCTTGTAGATTTAACCAAGAACTAGAGTTCTTATGAAAGGATCATTGCTAATGTAGAGTTCCCATGCACAAATTCAAGGTAGGTTGAAAATATAACAAAATTGTAATAATTGAGGAGAAAAAGCTTGGGTAATTTAGGGTTAGAATTTTGATTGGGAGATATTGAAACCTTCCTGAATTGAGTCCAAAGAAATTTCATATATTGGAGAAAACTAGTTCCACTAATGGTTGAACCCAAAAGGAAAGGTAATAATGGCTTTGGTTTCCTAGAAAAATATTCAAGAATGCTTGTGGGATTGATTTTGGTAATAGAAAGCATTAAACCATGCCTATTTGTAATCCCAATAGTTGAATTTGGGAAGGAAACTTAAGGACATAGTAATGCTAGCTTGAAATTTTTGATAGTGGTTCGGTGATTCAGACCAATTTAAGGGTTGAAGGACCTAAATAATTTGAATAGTTAAAGGAGTATTTGGCTTGGATCATTGGGTGGTAATGGTGCTTGATTTTGATTGATCTAGTTTCAATTAATAAAGTTTCATAAAATGATCTAGGCTTCTATGAATCCTAAGGCTTATAGAGCCAGTTTGAAGAAAATAATTTGTTGGTAACATCCTAAGGGTTAGTGTCAAAGAATCCTCTTTCAATCAACTCAATGTTTTGAAAAGATGGCTCAATAATATAAGGTAAAACCTTTTTTTGAAGTTGCGTGAAAATTTCTTGGGAAAAGAGTTTGTAAAGGGGCATTTGAAACAACCAATTCTTTGCCTTTTGAAATTGATTTTGAGAGATGGGTCAATGAGACTATAACCACCTTATTTGAGAGAAGGGTTAATGATACCTTAATCACCTCTATGCTTGTTACTTGATTAGTGTTCTTACTAGAAGAAACACTAATGCATATTTTGGGCTTGATCTACTTCAAAGAAATAGGCTTTGATGATACTTAATAGTTAGGAAGAGGGGCTAACTAGGTTTTAAGTGGTTGATGAGTTTCTAGTGGTAAGCTTAAAAGGGTTGCTTTAGTTTTAGGATTGATATTTGAAAGGGAGGATGAATGATTGGAGTTTAAAGAGTTTGAAGGTTTTTCTTGGGCTAATGCTTCTTCTCTAAAGATTTGAATCCATATATTTGAGTGGCTTGATTGAAGATTTGGGGGAAGGCTTAGTGGACCTTTTTTGAGGCATTATGGTGGTATAGAGCCTAACAAGAATTCTCTTGTAAGAATTCAAACAAAGCATTTGAACTAACTTTCATAAACTTGATGTCAAAATAAAAAATGCTTAAAATTACTTGCCCACAAACAAAAATCAGTTTTGATGCAAGGTTTTGAACATCATTTTGCAAAACATATTTTGCAATTTGATAGTTAATGCAAAGCAAAAACTTTTGATTAAGCAAATGATTTTGAATTTTGGAGATGCACAAAACAATTGCTAAAATTTCCTTTTTGATTGTGGAATACTATTACTGATAGTCATTCTATTGCTTATAAGTAAAATGAACAAGTTATTCTTGTTTACCATTGGTTTGCTTAAGGATCCTACCATAACCTATTTTTGAGGCATCTATCTTAACTATCTTAGGTAGGTTTGGATCACAAATGTGCAAACAAGGAAGTTGCTTGACTTGCTATTTGATGGCTTGAACTATGGCTATATGCTCGGGTGACTAGGGAATTGAAGTTTTCTTTAGTCTATGATGTAAATGCTTGTAAACTAGATTGAGCTTATGAAAGAAGTCAATGACATAATTAAGACTTCTTAAGAACCTTTAGAGTTGAGATTTGTCAGTAAGCTAATTAAAAAATTTATTGGCAAACTAGATTGATTGTTTTATAGGGATGAATATACCTCAATAGATATAATGACCAAGGAATCTTACCTTAGTTTGAAAGAGATTGATCTTAGGCTTAGAAATGGCTAGCTTGTGCTTGCAAGTGACCTCTATGAAGATGGTCAAGTGCTTAAAGTGTTTATTTATATTAGATGAAAATACTAAGACATTATCAATATAGACAACTAAAAACTAAGAGAATAAATCTCATTCATGATCCTTTGGAACTTAGAGGGCACATTTTTTAGTATGAATGACATTACATTCCATTCATACTAGCCAAAGGGTACAATGAAGGTAGTTTTGTATCAATATACCTCCTTGATCTAAATATACCAGAATCCAAATTTCACATCAAACTTAGAAAAGACCAATGCTTTAGCAAGGCATTGAAGGATGCCCTTTTGATTTGAAATTAGATACTTAATCCATTCCAAGTCTTGATTTAAGGGCTTGTAATTGATAACTAAGCTAGGAGTGCCATGTTTTATTTAGAACCTTATTTGAGTTAATTCTGTCTCTTTTAATCTCCTACCTTATTTATGTGTTGAAACTTTGTGTAGTGGCAAAACCCTCACTTTTTCCTTTTGCACTCACTCAAACATATAATTTTCTTCCTATGTTGGCAATGCACACTTCCATTTAAAATTCAACTAATTGGAAGGTTGTTCTTTGCTTTTACATGCTTGTAGCACTATCAATTTGTCTATCTCAATCCCTATATTATCACTGATACATTTCATCCCTAAAATTATTTTCATCAATCTAAAAATACATTTTATTTACGACAATGTGTACAAGAAGTATTTGATACTGTATTGGGTGCTACCATTATCATTATTTCTCACAATGTGTTGGAGATGTTTAGTGAGTATGAAGAAAGAAGGTAGATGCTAGAGCCATTGAGAAACCTTGGTTGTCTAATCAACTTTTACAACGTGGACATTTTACAAGAAGAGCATATAAGTAGGAAGGAAGTCTAGTATTGAGATAATAATGTATTTATGTAACTAAAATTCAATATTTTCAAGTATTAGGTTGGTATTGAGCTCAAGGATCCACCATTGTATATTATTCTTAATAATGTCATCTAATAAAAACTTGTCTACTATCTTTTCTTTTTTTTCTGGGAAATTATGAGTTAGTTTAATTATCATCATTAACATAATGTGAAATTAGGCATTATGTCATCTATTTGAACTTTCATAATAATGATATTTATACACAATTAATATTTAAACACTTTAACATCCATAATGCCAACATTTAGAAAATGAGATTTCTAATGAAAGGAAGAGAGGGATACTAGAGTTGTATGGTGAAGTTGTTGATACAAACTCTTAACTATATTGAAATTTGAAAGATGATCACTTTAAGTCATGTATTTGATGTCACTTTCCTTAAGGCAAAATCTGCCTTTACTAATTTGAAGCATAGGTTTATGTGAATTCTCTCATAGAGTAAAATGAAGCACACTTAATTACAAGTTGCATTACTAAAATTAAGCTCTCAAGAAGTTATTTTACTTTTAGAATTACTTTCTAAAATATCTATAATATTTTTGCAGCAATGTTAGAGACAAAAGGATCTTTGATATAATAATGGAGCAATAATCAGAAGAAAGAAAAACTTTTTGATCTTTTGAACAAATAATGGGCTCTTCATATTTATACATGTGGTAGGTCAACATTCATGAGTTTAAATGCTAAGAAAACAACAATTCTATAGTCATGTGCATAAGTAAAAATGTCTTACAAATTGAACCTTATAGTTTTGTACTAAAAAATTTGACTTTTTACTTTTTTTGGATATTGACCAACTTGTTACTTAAATTACATGTATAATATAAAAAAATTTAAATTTGAATAATGGTTAGAATAAAAAAATACAATTACATATATTAGATAATTTTTATTCAAATGTGATCTATTTCACATATTGATGAATTTAGAGTAACTTTCAACTAAAATTGTAGAAATTGTAGTAAAAACCTTTAAATTTCAATAATATTTAATTTGATTTATATAGTTACTAAAATATTGAACTTTTTATTTGTAAATATTGTTTTAAACATTTTCATAAATATTAGGTAACCTAATACTTATATTGCACAAATTACATAAAAAAATCATTAAATTTGAATGACAGTTATATTAGAAAATACAGTTACTTAAACCAGACATTTTTTTATTTAAATATAGTTTATTTTACTTTTTGATGAATTAAATTTAGATAATGGGGTTAATATTAAATTTTGTTTCATTTAAATATGTGTAATATGTTTGTTGTTTGAATATTGAAGGTTTGACTTGGCCACTATATGAGCGTATTTTACTTGATACTGGTGGGCAAATTGAACACGTAAAATGTAGTGATGCCTATAATACTATCAATAGGTTAGAAAAACGTTAATACATGTTGTTTCCACAGCCTTGTATGAGTTATAATTATTGTCAACTAAGTTTAAGTGTGCAAGAAAGTAAAGCCACATGGAAAGGTAAGAGGGTAAACGCCACATGGAGGGGCAAGAACGTAAAAGCCACATGGAAGGGCAAGACAGTAAATTCGCCGCAAGTAAGTCCTATTAGAGTTTCATGGAGGAGTATATAAAGGTCATTGGAAGACAACAAAAAAAGACATATCGACTATTGAGAAAAATGGACAGAAAACCTAGGCACACCACTAGCACACCAGCGGTCGGCAGTTGAGCAGATCGGTACACCACCGGCACACCACCGGTCGGCAGTTGAGCAGATCGGCACACCACCGGCACACCACCGGTCAGCAGTTGAGAGATCTAGCAGAAAGAGATCCAGTTGACGGTGAGAGATCCGGCAGAACAGGGGCTGTACAGAAAAATAGAAACCAATGGAGAGAGAGATTCGGTCAACGGTGAGAGATCCGGCAGAACAAGGGCTGGACGGAAGAACAGAAACGTGAGGCGAGCTGTGAAATAAGGAGACGGGTGAGACCATGAGACGATGAAAGCAGGAGCTATGTGAGACAACCTAGAGAAGGAATTCGGCGAAGCATCAGAAAGAACTCAACATATTTCCAGATTTCTTCAAGAGAGGTTAGAGAGCATTGCGGTGAACTTCTAAGTGGCAGTGGAGCAGCCTTTCAATTCAACAGAGGTAAGACAAGTTAGAAGAAGGGTAGACACAGCAAGTAACACTCTTTGTATTGTACTTGCTTAATATTTGCAATAGTGAAAGGAGTAGAAGATTAAGACATCCATTGTAACTGGAATTCTCAAGTATAGTGGATGGTCTCAATAAGGGAGAGTCCCTATCACTGTGGATGTACGTCACGTTGACGGAACCACGTAAATCTCGTGTGTCCTTAATTTGCTTTACATTCTATGTTTTGAATTGAGTTGTGAACGTAGCTAAGGTATTAGCCAACCCATAACCTAACGAAGGCCTAAACAAGAACATCTGAATTGTCTATTAGGCAAGGTGTCTGAAAGGTGACTTTAGGGACTATTGTGATTAGTAGGTAGCAATAGATCTACCTTAGTCGAGTCTGAGAAAGAGTTCACTTTTAAGAAGAGGTTGAAGTTGTTCACTTACCTGCGAATTACAAATTGTGATGATACTAATTCACCCCCCCTCTCAGTGTCACAAACTAGTAGATCCTAGGAAGAAGTCGGGAACTTCAATTGGTATAAGAGCACAGGTTCACTAGTTTGAAGCTTAACAGCTTGGTGTACTAGTTTGAAGGGATCTAGAAGTTTGACTTGTTCAGCATACTGAGAAATGGAAGCCAGTATCAGCACCAGCACCACTTACAGCAAGAAGGTTCCAATCTTCAACGGAACCAACTATCATATGTAGAGAGAAAGAATGCAAGTGGTATTTGCAACCATGGGCATGAACGTGGTGAAATGCATACAGGAGGGTTTTGTGGCTCCGGAAGAAGGTAAAGACCCAACCCTAGAGGAGTTAAGGCAGTTTGAGATAAATGGGAAGGCCTCAAATGTCATCATTTCAGCATTGACAGATGCTGAGTATGCTAAAGTTATGGACTGCAAATTTATCAAGGAGATATGGGAGAGATTGCAAAAAGTCTATGAAGGTGATGGCAGAATGAAGGAGGCTAAGCTTCAAGTGTTCAAGGAGAGATATGAATCTCTTAGAATGTAGAAGAATGAGACAGTTCAAGAGTTCTTCACTAGGGTTATTGACGCTGTGAACGACCTGAGAAGTCATGGGAAAAATAAGAAGGACTCATCGATTGTGAAGAAAATTCTGAGAATTCTACCTAAGAGGTTTGCCTTAAAAGTAGCAGCCATAGAGGAGAGTAGAGATCTCAATTTCTATGTCTCTGCATGATCTTCAGTGCAATCTCATTACATATGAGATGAGAATAAAGTCAACTGAGAGCTCCTCAATGTCAAAGGTATCAAAGGAGGCAGCTTTCAAAGCTATGAAACACTTGAAGATAAAAGAAGAGGAAGAATCATCTAGTGAGGTTGATGATGATGATGATGAGGAAGAAAGTGAAGCTGAAGTATTGGCTTACTTCACAAGGAAATTCAAAAAGGGGTCTAAGAAGGGAAAAGGACAGTTGTCCTTGAAATGTTATCGTTGTGGGCAGACTGGACACTTTGCTTCTTAGTGCAAAGTGAAACTTGATGATGAAGATGAGGATGGTGATGATGAGCAGAATTCAAGATGGAAAAAATCATCATTCAAATCAAAGAAGTCTAGTAAGAAGATTGCCAACCCACAGAGGAAGACGAGAGGCTCATTTAAAAGTTATGTGAGTTAGACAAAAAAAACTGATAAGGAGGAAGATGAAGACTCATCAGATGAGTATATCTTTATGGCATCAGTACAACGTGGTAACTCAACCTCTGAAGAGGAAGAGGAAGTTGATGAAGAAGAGCCAGATCTTGAAACTGAGCTTGAAGCAGCTTCAATGGAGATAATCAGAAGGGGCAGAACCATAAGAAGGCTGGAGGCCCATATAAAACAAGTTGAAGCAAAGTCTGAGGAAGCTGAATGTCAAAACAATGAAATAGGGGCTAAGCATATTAACTTGAAGAGAAGATTTGAGGAACAGATCAAAATATGTGAAGACCTTACAGTAGAGCTTGGCTCAAGGGCTTCAAAAATTGAAGAAATGGAGAAAGAGTTGCTGAGACTTCAGCAATAACTCAAAAGTAGCAAAGAGAACTTGTAAAAACTTGAAATGATAGGAGAAATAAGTTCTGAAAAAGGAGAGAAGAATGTAGAGAAAGTGCAGCAATCTGAGGCTAGATTGGCTAAAAAAAATAAGAATGTGCCACAGAAATTGAAAGAGAAGGTTGTGACTCAGAAGAAGATAGCTGAGAATAAAGAAGATCTGAAGAAGCAACCTAGGGTGGCAAACAAGAAGGAAGAAAAGAAAGTCAGCTAGTAGAGGGCTACGGCTGAACAGAAGAAGGAGAAGAAGGTGACTGAAATGAAAGTCACACAAGCAAAGAAGCCAGCTACTTTGCCTGCACAGCAAGTGATGAACAGACGAAGACAAGCAATGATCAGACCCAAGAAGAGGCAGTTTTAAGGTCATTGCCTTTATTGTGAAGTTTGGGGTCATAAGGCGAGTAACTGCTGGTGAAGAAGGCTAGTATATGTCTCCAACTTGAGAAGATACGATGCTGCATAAAGGGGGAGACAATGCAGAATTTAGAAGAGAACACATGTCGTGAGTTCTTGCATATACTGTAAAAGGCAAGGACACACTAATAAGGATTGTTGGTGGAAACCCAAACTAGTGGTTTGAAAGAACAAGTTTGCTATATTGGCAGACTTGGAACAGTGTGAAAGGTGCGGGCAGGATAGCCATAATGCCAAGAGATGCATGACACTTCTCCCTGAGTAAGAGAAGGCACTCAATGGCACAGTGAAAACAAGCGGTGTAGTCAAAGCTGAGAAAAAGGAGAAAGCTATCTTCCAGCCAGTTTAAAAGAAGGAATATAAAGTTAAAAGGGAGGTGGCTAATATAACTGCAATTGCACTCAAAGCTGACTGCAAGGATAAACTGTGGATCCTCGATAGTGGATGCACTTCGCATATGACGGGAGACAAGAGTAAATTATCAAAGCTAAACAAATCAAGAGAAGGCAGAGTCAAGTTTGGCAATGATGATTCACTCAACATCAATAGTCAGGGGTCAGTAAAGATTGGAAGAGGAAAGCTGAAAGATGTTCTGCACGTTGAAGGACTCAAATATAATTTACCATCTGTCAGTCAGCTATATAACGAAGACCATAAGGTAATATTCACAAAAACAGGTTGTCAGGTAAAGAGTAAATAAGGCAATACTATTGTAGCCGGGAAGAAAACAGCTGAAAATTTATATGTGATTGATATGGACAAGACAAGCAGCTGTTTACTTACAAAAGAAGAAGAAAATCAACTCTAGCATAGGAGGCTAAGACACTTAACACAGAAGAACATGAGGAAGCTGACCACTACTTATGCAATCAGAGATATTCCAGACCTTAAGAGAGAGAGGGAGTATGTCTGCTCAGCATGTTATAAAGGAAAACATGTCCAAAAGCAGTATAAGACCAAAGAGTTCAGTTCTGAAGCAGTGCTTGACATTGTACATACTGATTTGTGTGGGCCGATGAGAACAAAAGGGTTAAATGGTGAGAGGTACTTCATCTTGTTTGTTGATGATTATTCTGGAAGGACCTGCATCATGTACCTCAAACACAAGTTAGAAGTTTTGAAATGCTTCAAGAGATACAGAAGATTGGCTAAAAATGAGAATGGAAAGAAGATCAAAGTATTGAGGTCAGATCAAGGCACTGAATTCACAAATGGAGCTTTTGAAGATTACCTTGAGAAGCATGGAATTCACCATTAGATGGCAGCAGCAAGAACACCTCAATAGAATGGAGTAGTAGAGAGGAAGAATAGAGCTGTGGTTGAAATGGCAAGAACTCTACTGCTGGAATCCAAGCTTCACACAAGATTTTGGACAGAAGCAACATTTACAGCCGTGCACCTACTGAACAGAGTTTTACTAAGGCCCAATACTGATAAGACTCCATATGAGCTATGGAGTAGGAAGAAGACAATAGCCAAGTATCTCAGAGTCTTTGGTAACTCATGTTTTGTGAAGAGCAAGGAGCAAAACCTGGGAAAATTCAACGCTAGGTCTGACGAAGGCATCTTCGTGGGATACTCAGTAAAGACAAAAGGTTACAGAGTTTTCCTGCATAAGCTGGGAAAAGTGATCACTTCCAGTGATATGAGAATAGATGAGAACTAGAAAATAATGCAGAATGGAGAAGCTGAGGACAATGAAGAAGATGACTTCAATGTAGATAAAGAATCAGACCAACCTGAAGAAAAGGAACAAGAAGTAAGTTCAGACTCAGAGAAGAGTGAGTCTAAAGATGAAGAAAGAGATCCTCTTGCAACTAAGATGGTGCAAGGAAGAAGGACAAAGAAAACATGGACCAGTGCTCATTAAGGAGATCAAATCATAGGTGACCCATCAGCAGGAGTTACAACAAGAAGAAAAATTGTGGGAGCTACTGCTCTACTCTCACAAGTTTCAGATAAATTTCAGATATTCTAACTAAACCTCTGTCCACAGAGCTGTTTGAAAAGCACAGATTGAGTCTATCTGTGCAAATGCCTCCTCAAGCCTGAAATTCAGGTAAATCCTCCATCTCCACTTTGCGAGTTTTTCAAATTTGTAATTGGTTGGCAAAAGGGAGAGAAGCAACAGTGTAGGGGGAGCTGTTAAGAAAGGGGGAGTGCATATTTAGGGGGAGTTGAAATTGCTGCATAGTGGCTTTTGTTATGAGTGTTGCCAACAATTACAAAGGGGGAGATTGTTGTTCCCACAGCCTTGTATGGGTTGTAATTGTTGTCAACTAAGTTTAAGTGTGCAAGAAAGTAAAGCCACATGGAAGGGTAAGAGGGTAAAAGCCATATGGAGGGGTAAGAACGTAAAAGCCACATGGAAGGGTAAGACAGTAAATTCACCGCAAGTAAGCCCTATTAGGGTTTTATGGAGGAGTATATAAAGGCCATTGGAAGACAACAAAAAGAGATGTATCGGCTATTGAGAAAAATGGACAAAAAACCTAGGCACACTAGCAGTCGGCAGTTGAGCAAATCGGCACACTAGCGGTCGGCAGTTGAACAGATTGGCACACCACCGGCACACCTGCAGTTGGTAGTTGAGCAGATCGGCACACCACTGGCACACCAACAGTCAGTAGTTAAGCAGATCGGCATACCACCGGCACACCAGTGGTCGGTAATTGAGTAGATCGGCACACCACTAGCACACCAGCGGTCGGCAGTTGAGAGATTTGGTAGAAAGAGATCTGGTCGACGGTGAGAGATCCGGCAGAAAGAGAACCGGTTGATGGTGAGAGATCTGGCAGAACAGGGGCTGGACGGAAAAATAGAAACCAACGGAGAGAGAGATCTGGTCGACGGTGAGAGATCTGGCAGAACAGGGGCTGGACGGAAAAATAGAAACGTGAGGCGAGCCATGAGACAAGGAGATAGGTGAGACCGTGAGACGGTGAAAGCAGGAACTGTGTGAGACAACCTAGAGAAGGAATTCGGCGAAGCATTGGAAAGAACTCAACATATTTCTAGATTTCTTCAAGAGAGGTTAGAGAGCGTTGCGGTAAACTTTTAAGCGGCAGTGGAGCGGCCTTTCAATTCAACAGAGGCAAGACAAGTTAGACGAAGGGTAGACATAGTAAGTGACACTCTTTGTATTGTACTTGCTTAATATTTGTAATAGTGAAAGGAGTAGAGGATTAAGACATCCATTGTAACTAGAATTCTCAAGTATAGTGGATGGTCTCAGTAAGGAAGAGTCCCTACCACCGTGGATGTACGTCACGTTGACAGAACCACGTAAATCTCGTGTGTCCTTAATTTGCTTTACATTCTGTATTTTGAATTGAGTTGTGAACATAGCTAAGGTATCAGCCAACCCATAACCTAACGAAAGCCTAAACAAGAACATCCAAATTATCTATTAGGCAAGGTGTCTGAAAGGTGACTTTAGGGACTATTGTGATTAGTAGGTAGCAATAGATCTACCTTAATCAAGTCTGAGAAAGAGTTTGCTTTTAAGAAGAGGTTGAAGTTGTTCACTTATTTGCGAATTACGAATTGTGGTGATATTGATTCACCCCCCTCTCAGTATCACAAACTAGTAGATCCTAGGGAGAAGTCGGGAACTTCAATACCTTAACACACTTCTCATCTTATTTACATAAATAATGCAATATCTTTGATATCCAATCTAATCATGTTTCTTTCACTTGTAAACTTTCCAAGAGACTATAATTGTCATTGCAATATTCTACATATTGATTATCATTCTTTGCTAAGCTAAAAAAAAAAAATCATTGTGACTTAATTTTTCTTTCTCAAGATAATATAAAAAATTAAAATAAAATATTATAATATTTGAGTCATTAATTTTATATACTAAAAGGTATAATTTTTATTGTTTCGACTATGAATTTTATGAATTTTCTTATGAAAAAAATAAATTTATTATTTATTTCTTTATATTTTACTTTTTATTATATTATATAAATACACACAAGTATATATACATTTTATATGCACACCATTTATATATATATATATATATATATATTATGGAGATAAATAATATATTTAATTTACGTAAATTTTGCTTTATTTTAATAAATATATATCAAATGAGGCAAGGATCTCATGGGATAGAGACTTTGTATAAGAATGTATGATGATGCTTATGAAGGAAAAATTTATCCATGACATGGCATTGCTATACCAACGGTTGCTTAGACATAAGTCTCTTGAGTTAGTATTGGTTTCCAACAGATATATTAAATTTGCATTTGAAAACAATCAAATGAAACCTTGGTAAATGCATTAAAGATAAATATTGAAATTCATTTGCATGCATTAAAATTATATAAACATTTGAAGGATAGCTTAGGGATTTCTCGTTTAGGAATCCCTTTACAAGTTCAAAAGAGTAAAGTAAGAGAACACTTATAGAAGAGCTACTAGATTATAGGATAGGAAAATATTTACAAAGGATAGGATACTATTCTAGGAGGACTTCCTCCTAAAACATTTTCTAAGGATTGTAGAACTTATTCTTAAAGGAAAAGTTTTTCTAAAGGCTTCTTTCTTGTCTTTTCTTTTCTTTTTTGAAGCTTGCTTAATGCTTGATAAGTGAGGCCTATTATAGATGATTGAAATATTGTGAGGGAGAGTACCTAGTAAGATAATTTGTATCATGTCTGTAATGTTTAGGTCTTTTTCCTTAAGCCACAACTCTGAGCCTAGTTCTAACAGAGTCATCAATAGAGAGGATGTCTATATAAAAAACTTCAACATAACTATAGACAATTAATCTTAACCCAAGCTAGCTAAAAAAGAAATCTACCATCAAAGTAGGTTCAAGCACTTTAAGAGCATTAACTATACCATCAAAATAGAGGAGAGATTGTCATCTCTACAACTCCTTTGAAACTATTAAGCTCTTTTCTCAAGCCTTTATCAAGCAATACATGAAGAAATATAATTTTCTTCATTTTGGCCTTATCCAAGTCAATATCAAGCCTCTCTCTAAAGAGGGTCTAGACAGCTTAATCTTTATTGCACTTAAGGATTGTAGGTTAATCAATTTTGATGATTCCTTTTTAGGAATCATTGAAACAAACATGTGTTCAAGACCAATTTTTTTTAATTATTTTCCTAATTTCACACTTTCTTTGCATGACAAAAACATCCTACATGTTCTTACCTTTCAACTCAAGCTTAACAACAATAAATTTTCAAAGGATCTATTCCTTTGAGCCTGATGTACAGAATCCATTACAAGGCTATAAAGATAGCCTTCAACACAAAGGTACTTAAGTATGGCACACATGGTAAAGTAGTCTTATGGTAGATTGACATTCACTACTCAAATATTCAAACACCCAAATTTATCAAATGGCATGAATTGTAACTTCATGACACTTGGAAGCTTAATGGTGTTACTACACCTCAACCGCTAGCCACACAAGTTGTTCATAAAATCACGTAATTTCATAATGGTAGTGTTAACATATTGTTTGTACAACCACGACACTCCACAAGCACTAGATTTGAGTTTATTTAAGATAAAAATCTTCAAAGTTCTCTTCAAAATGGTTTACTCACCATACTCCCATCATAAAGATCCAACTCAAAGTTTTTAAATATATTGGGCATCAATGCCTAAAGCATAATTTCTCAAGCTGACTATGAAAGGTAAAGTTCACCAAATTCACTAACTATATCACAAATGGCTTTTCTAGACCAAATTCTTATTGACTGTGAGCTCAACACTTTGGAAAACAAATTTGTTTTAAATAAAAATATTTTAAAAGATCTTTATTCTCAAGCCAATTATGAAAAGCTTTTCAGCTTTTCAAAAATTTTCTCATCCAAAGACTTATAATTAATCAAGCATATTATGATTATCTTTACAAGCAAAAAAAATGTGTTATGTTTTTCCAATGGTTTGAAAAAGAATATGCACCCCAAAATGGGATAGTATATCCTCTCTTAACAAATATTTCAAGCTCTTCAAGGGACATCAATGTCCAAACACAAACGTAATGGTGGGAAACTATAACAAGTCAAAAGATTAACTCTGTTCAATTTAGGATGGTTTTAATATCATCTTATCAAAATTCTAGCTCCAAATTACCTTAGCTTCTTCTCCTTAATTATAACAATTTTGTTTTATTTTTAAGCTACCTTGGATTTGTGCATGGGAACTCCAAATTAGTGATGATCCTTTCATAAGGACTATAGTTCTTGGCTAAATCTACAAGGTCAAATTCTGGCAAAATTTTCTACTACTTAATTGTAGAAAGCTCACAATCATGGCATCCTGTAATGGTTTTCTACAAATCCCCAGTAGCCCAACACCATTGAACCAAACACCTCTCAATTCCTCCAACAAAAGACATGTACAAGTGCCCTCCTAGTTGGAGCCAAAACCAAGCAAGAATATCTAACTATATTAACAAATATTCTCCAATAAGCTCAATAAGCCATGGATAAAGCTAAGTCTAGCTTGTCATCATCATATGATCCTTTTTAGAATCATGTTCCAAATAAAGACATTTTTGGCCCCATCCACATCAAGCAAAAAGACAAAGGCAAAAAGGAAAGGTGAAATGCTTTTACCAAGTGTCAAAGGACAAACGTAAAAGGAATCTTTGCTTTTACCTAAAGTTAAAGTAAAAAGCATTTGTTTTTCAAAAAAGTAAAGGGATCTAATTTTCAATAAGCAAATGCATTTGCTTTTCACCAAAAGTAACTTTGTCTTCAAGCTCCAAGCATTAAAGGATAAACATCTATAAAAGGCCTCACTTATCAAGCATTAGGCAAGCTTTTAAAAAAAAAAAAAATTATAAGAAAGTTTTAGAGAAACTTTTCTTTCAAGAATAAGTTTTTAAAACGTTAAAAAATGTTTTAGGAGGAAGTCCTCCTAGAATAGAATCCTATCCTTTGTATATATTTTCCTATCTTGTAATCTAGTAACTCTTGTGTAAGTGTTTTATTACTTTACTCTTTTCAACTTGTAAAGGGACTTTTATTTGAGAAATCCCTAAGCTATTCTTCAAAAGTCTATGTATCTTTAATGCATGCAAATGAATTTTAATATTCAATATATTAATTGGAAACTAGTACCAACTCAAAAAACTTATGTCTGAGCAACCTCTAATATAACAATGCCATGTACTAGATAAATTTATCCTTCATATGCATCATCATGCATTCTCATACATAGTTTTTATCCCATAAGATCCATACCATGATTAACAAGTTTGAAAAAAAAGAGAAAGCTTATAAAAAGAAGAAGCTTTAAAAAAAAAAAAAAAAAGAAGTTATCCTTTGTAATTTTTTCTAATCCTATAATCCAGTAGCCCTTCTGTAAATGTATGTTACTCTTTTCAACTTGTGAAGTGATTCTTGAATGGGAAATCTCTAACCTATCCTTCAAGTGTCTATGTATCTTTAATTCATGCAAATGAATTTCAATATTTTTCTCTAATGGATATACCAAGGTTTCATTTGAATCTTTTCAAATGCATATTCATTATATTAGCTAGAAACTAGTACTAGCTCAAGAGTCTTATGTTTGAGTAACCTCTTGTACATCAATGCCATGTACTGGATAAAATTATCCTTTATATGCATCATCATGCATTCTTATACAAAGTCTCTATCTTATAAGATCCTTGGCCTGATTGGTATCAAAGCCTAATCCTATGTTCTTTTTGTCATGGACAGAGAGGTATAGTATTCTTAGTCTTCATGTTACAATGGTTTATTTTGTCTTGTTTAGTTGTCAAGGGAAGAAATCGAGCATAAGCACAATGTAAGGAAAGGAAACTGAATGAGTGTGATCACAATAGTGAGTCATGAGGGTGAGGTAGTGAGACTATTGGTTAGCACTAAGACATAGGTGAAATCCATATATCCTAAGCTCCATTATAAGAGAATCCCTATAGCAACTTAGCCACGAAAGGCATACCCCTATACCAAGTTACCATGTCTACTATATTTATACCTTTATCCTTGAGTCATATATACCCCTCTGAGTCCATTACTAGGAACAAAATTTCTTGGGAAGAGATTTGTATAGAAACCTTTTGCTAAGCCATAAACTATTGAAGTATAGTATAAGAGAGTACCTAGTTGGATAAATTTCTAAATAAGTCTCTTTAACATCATTCATTCACATCTCATTTTCCTTAAATTAATTGCATTAGATAGTGCCCTAAAAATTATCACTAATTTAAATCACTTGCATAATATATAAGAATTAGAAATTTTAGAAAGCTAGTTCTTAGATCTAGTCCACTTTACATAGTTCAAACATCCTACTTTAGAGAATTTTAGAAATCTTAGGCTAATTTAGATGCATCTTCACATTTTGAGTCAACACATCATCACAAGAAGAGCTTCTCTAAAATAGACTTTAGGAATAGTTTTTTTAGTAACATGGAAAACATGAAAGTAGATAATTTATTTAGTAGCATTAGAAAGTTATTTTTTGTAAGAGATGATAACATTCTTACTTGTAAAGGATGCATGTTTAGAATGATAACATTCTTACTTGTAAAGGATGCATGTTTAGAATGATAACATTCTTACTTGTAAAGGATGCATGTCTAGAAATTAATATCTTGGTAGGTAGATGCAAAAATGTTCTTAGAACATATTAAATATTGCAAGCATGTGACAGATAATTTCCATTATAAGCACACTTCTTAGACACATACAAGTAAAATATTCACCATAAATTCATCCACAAGCCATATATCCACACTATCCATCATAAATCCATCCTTTAAACCTCCAAAATATGTCCATAGATAGCCCATTCCAAAAATCCAAAAACAACCCAAACAACTTTTTAAGCCTAAAAACCAAATTTTGTACACTCCCAAAATAACTTGCTTCACATGTAAACAAATTGGACACTTAGTTCGTTAGTGTAACATTATGCACAAAGTCCAAGCCCAATTACCTAAACTAATCTATGAACAAGTCCATAACCTGTTCATTACCTCTTTTGATTCTAAACCCAATTCTTCATCTCCTAATCCAACCATCACTAACCTAGTAAGTAGTATAGCCATTCTAAGCAAACTTGTTTGTTCCAATAGTGCCAACATTCCATATATCCACATTATCCATCATAAATCCATCCTTCAAACCTCCAAAATATGTCCATAGATAGCCCATTCCAAAAATCCAAAAACAACCCAAACAACTCTCTAAGCCTAAAAACCAAATTTTGTACACTCCCAAAATAACTTGCTTCACATATAAACAAATTGGACACTTAGCTCGTTAGTGTAACATTATGCACAAAGTCCAAGCGTAATTACCTAAACTAATCTATGAACAAGTCCATAACCTATTCATTACCTCTTTTGATTTTAAACCCAATTCTTCATCTTCTGATCTAACCATCACTAACCTAGTAAGTAGTGTAGCCATTCTAAGCAAACTTGTTTGTTCCAACAGCACCAACATTCCTCCAAGTATAAATCTTGATGTAAGATCAACTTTCTATACCCTTAGAACTCCCATAACATCTCACAAGACTTGTATAAAGATTTATCCATGTGGTTTTAGATTAGGATTACTTTTCTCCAACCATATTCTTCAATAGTATGTCTTTGTTCTCATTATTTTTATCTATTTTAGATGGCAAGTTCTAATAAACACTAGTACATCCAAACCTACCAAAGATATGAGGGTATTATTCTACCAAATATCATTTTTAACCCTCAAAGTTCAACATCACTAGACCAATTTGGAAATAGTTGATAGGACCAAAACTTCAGTGCATCTTAGACAATCTTTGGAATCGTGTAGTCAATAAAAAAGATTCTTTACCAATTCTTAATAGTCTTGTCATTGTTTTTTCTACTCATATTAGACAACTTGGGGAAATTATATTTGTTTAACATTAGCATAGTTAGTGTTTTCCTTCTTTAAATGCATATAGTCCTTGTTCACATCATGTTCAAAAATGCTTTAATTGTGAAGTCATCATCCCTCATTTCTAGCAACTCAACCTCCAAAAACAATAACTTGAGAAAGAGCACTCCTCTTTATTGCAACAACATGATAACCTTGAAAAAACTTACTCATCATTACTTTAATAGTTTCAAACTCTTAGTACTAAAATTTCAATTCTTAGAGAAGCCTTGCTTAAAGTAAACTTTATAGCACCAATTCCTCCATCTATTCCAAACAAATTAGATACCAATACTCAAACTTTTTTTCCATAATTTAAAATAAATGTCAATACTTAAACTTCTCCTCCATCTTAAGAAAAATACTAACCTCCTTTAACATACTAGGTCCCTCACTTAATTTTCCAAACTAACTACTTACATGCCAGACATAGAAACAAAGGTAAAATCTTTGCAAAGCTACAACCTTTAAAGCTAAGTAGACCAACCAAAAAGTTCCCACTTCTATATTTATTAGAAGAAAGGATAATGGAGATGAATAACTCAAAACTGAATTGAGATTGATATAGAGAAACAAAAGCAATAAAGGATGTATCTTGAGTCAATTTCCACTTCCAATTTCTATCATGACATTTCCAATTGTTAAAAAGAAATCAACAAATGTTTGAAATTTGCTCCATTGTTTTGTTGTTTTTTTTTTTCTTTTGGACTTATGCCTAATTCTTATACATACATGACAAGACCCTTAGTCTAGATGTTAATTCAATCTCTTACAATTGTGCAACTAGCCATGCATCTACATGGCAAGAAATTCCAAACACAACTTTCTAATGGTCATGTGCTCCATAAATCATAAACACCAACTAAATGGGGCAAAGAACCCAAAAGAGATAAAGGAAACTAACTTAGCAGAAGATTATGGAGTGGACCAAAGTTTTTAATACTAAAACATGAGAATACAATCTAGACAACAATGGCATACAATAAAGAAACATTTCTAGCTCTAGTGATGCTAGTTGCCAAAAAACATAACAAACAAAGCTTATATTTGGTCGCACCAAGTATGAACGATATAGAAGAACTGACCCTCTAGCTTAGTATCAACATAGTCTCAAAAATTTCTTAGATTTAGGCACACAATTACACTATTATCTTAGTGTTAGAGTTAGACTCCCTACTTGCTTATATGCTCTTTGTGTAAAATGTCCACGTCTTTGAAATTGATTTTACAACTAAAAATGTTTTGATAGTTCCCTTGGATACCCTTTCTATTCTAGCCTAAATAAAGTAGCTAGTACAAGTTTTAGCAAGTTAGGGCTCAAACAAAAAGGTACTACAAGTTTAATCAGTTAATGGGAATTCTCCAAAATTCAACCCTAAATCCCTCCTCTTCATTTTACCTCGTTAATGCAAATTCCTTTACAATAAATTTATCCTTTTTAACTCAACAATAACAAAAATTATGCTAAAAACAACACCATTTTGCACATAGGAAAGCATATTCTCAAATTACTTGTAGGCATGGGAATTGTATCCATAACATTTACTTCAATTGCAACTGTAACCATTCACTCATGCTTATCCTTCCAATTGAAAACATGAATTTATGATCCAAACTAATTTTCATACATCCCTAACAAAAAAGCAAATTGATACTCCAATAACCCAAGAAAAGCTTAAACCAAAACTAAGGCACTTGCAGCAAATGATATGATTTTCAACCATTGACAATATGGTTAAAAATTTTAGTGAAAGGAATTAAATCAGAAATCACATTCTAATAATAACTAAATAAATTAATCAACAAAATAGTAGAACAAGCAACAAGTTTGGTAAATGATACAACAAATAAAAGCCATGAGCAAATACACTTGCAAATGCAACCATAAAGATTTAGGCCTATGGCACAATAAAAGTTGAACTAAAACATTACGACCACTACAAAACTTTATCATTGGAGAACCAAAATTCAATTGTTATGTGGTGAATCATCCAGAAAATGATAGATAAAAAAAAGGAATCATAAAAATTTGTGGAAGAGTTTACTCAAAAAAAGAATAGGAGCATAAATGAGAGGAACTAAGAACTTGAATGGAGGACCATTATTTTGCTTCCTAATTAGCTCCTCTCTTCAACCAAATTCAAACATGGGCATTAATTCTAATCAATGATACATCAATCAACAAAAACTCCAAAATAAAAACATCCGTGTAATATGACATAGACCCATAATAGATATTTGACAAAAACTCACTAAATGGAGACATAATGATCATACAATAAAGGCATAACTAGATGTCGATTTAGAAAGTGCTTGTCTTTTGTCCAAATCTATGGGGCCCATTTACTATTCAAGTTTGATTTTGACTCTTAATAGAATAATGTGGGACAAAATTATTATAGTTAATCTAAGTAAAAAGCTAGCTAATTTAAAGTATACAAAATTTTAGTTTTCCAAAAGTAAAATTAATGGAAAATATGATTAGTACATGTATTTGTTGGGACCATTCTATTTGTTGGGAAAATCAAGCAATCAAAAATATCAAGTTATTTAATTTTCCTCCAAATGTGAAAATAATAACTTTTTTTTTTCATAAGTTTGTTAATTATTTAACCTACTTTTTAATTGTATGTATTCTTTATATCATTCAATAATTTGATTTCAATATTAGTTAATATATTTAAATTTTGATGGTGATTATGATAGATGCTTGATGATAGGAATTCAACTATAAGCTATCAATCCTATAGGAGAACAAAAGAAAAGAAAACTCTAATATAAAATATAAGGCATAATCATATTTTGTATCCAAAATTATTACAAATTATGAAAAATATACTAACATTATCAGTCAAGTTGGACAAAATCCATAAAATGATACTCTTGTTTGCAATATATCATCAAAAACCTCATCTTCACCATGCAACTCTAGTATCCCTCTCATCCTCTCATGAAAAACCTCATTTTCAAAATGTCAGTGTTGTAGATGTTGAAATATTTAGTTGTTTAACTAGAACTTATACTTACCTTAAAAATATTAATTGTGTATAAATATGGTTATTTTGAAAGTTTAAATAAACGACATAATACCCAATTTCACATTATGTTGATGATGGTAATTAAACTAACTCATAATTTCCCAAAAAACATACCAATCAAAGCTTTTATTAGATGACATTATGTATGAAAAATATTCAAGTACCAACCCAGTACTTGAAAATGTTGAATTTCATATATACAAATACATTATTATCTCAATATTAGACTCTCTCCCTACTTATATGCTTTTTGTGTAAATTTCTCACACTGTTAAAATTGATTAGATAGCTAGGGTTTCTCAACAACTCCAACATCTGCCTTCTTTCTTTATGCTCATCCAACATCTCTAAGACATTGTGAGAAACAATGATAATGGTAGCACTTAAAACAATAGCAAAAACTTCAAGTATGCCACTATTATAAACGAAATGAATTTTGAGATTGTAGAAAATAATTTTAGGGATAAAACATCTTAGTAACAATGATAGGGTTTAAGATAGACAAATTGATAGTCCAACAAGCATGAAAAGCCAAAGAATAACCTTCTAATCAAATGAATTTGAAATGGAAGTGTGCGTTGCCAACACAGGAAGAGAATCATGTTTCGGAGTGATTGCAAAGGGAAGAAGTGAGGTTTTCTTCACTACTTGAAGCTTTAATGCATAAATAAGGTAGGAGATTAAAAGAGACAAAATCAATTCAAAAAAGGTTTTAATGGCTAAAGTCAACCAAAATGGTTGTGGCATGATCTTGACAAGAGTCCAAAAGCAACTGAGAATGGGTAGGATGGTGCATGCAATCCTTGTGATTTGCCAATTTTAAGGAAATTGGAGGTGAGGGAAGAAATTCCAAAATAAATTGGAAATTTTCAATAATAATAGAGTTGTCCATATAGAAATAACAGCTAGCACAATGTCTATTCTTCTCCTCCATCGTAGAATTAGTTGGGGCTGAACAATTGAATCCATGGTATAATGGGAGAGAAAAAGTTTCATTGGGAGAAGAGAGAGCTTATGAAAAATCAAAAGGAGAGACGAGTAGCTACCTAATTATAATCACTAAAATTAGTATTTTGTGCCAAAAAAATTGCAGCTATTGTGTTAGAAAAAAATGTGAGTGTGGTGCCAAAAAAAATTGAGAGGAAAAAAGGGTTGTTGCATGTGAAACTCAAACATGTCTTGGGTAGCTTGAGAAAAATAATAAGGAGAAAATGGTTGCTACACCTATTTATAAAAGGCCTATTTCTAATAACAAAACTCATTTGTTTGTAGTAGGAAATGTGGCATTGTTGTGCTTGAAAAACTAAAAGGAGCGTTATATGTGAAACTTTTTGTTGTGCCATCTAATGGGTTTACAGAGCTTATGACATGAAAATATAAGAAGATGACTTATCACTTTAAAATATTATAAATGTACTCAACTCTTATATTTAATAAATTTGTCACTTTTTCCCTTGATTTTCAAATTGTGATAATGATAATAGTTTAGAAGTTAAGGCATCACCTTTTTTAATGAAATTCAGATATTTGGATCAATATTAAATTTTGTTTCATTTGAATATGTGCAATATATTTGTTGTTTGAATACCAAAAGTTTGACTTGGCTATTGTATAAGTGTACTTTACTTGATGCTAATGGGCAAATTGAACATGTTTCTTTTAATTTTAAACTTTGTAAGGGATGTTAAAATCTGTAATTTTCATTGCAATATTGTATGATATTGATTATTATTCTTAGTTGAGCTCCAAAAATAAATCACTATGACTTTTTTTTTCAAGATAAAATAAAAAATTAAAATAAAAGAATATAATATTTGAGTCATTGATTTTATATACCAAAAAATATAATTTTTACTATTTTGATTATGAATTTTATGAATTTTCTTGAAAAAAAAAACAAAATAAATTTATTATTATATTATATATATGTATATATAAGTATATATATATCTCACATGCACACTAATTTTTATATATTATGTAAATAAATAATATATTTAATTTACATAAATTTTGTGATATATATATATATATATATAATTTAGTTTATTTATTTTATATATATATATAATAATCTATTTTTATTTTAAATATTTATGATATTTTAAAAATTATGCACACATACATACACACACATATTTTTGTATACATATCTTTTAAATAATATAAATATATCTAATATGTATTATATATGTGTAAATTTTTTGTGCAAATTAAAATATAAAATTGTATATTAAAAATAATTTTTTTGTTTATTATAAATTAATAAATCAATATACAATCAAAAACTTAATAATAAGATAAAAATTAGTATAAAAAATAAAAAATTATATAGTTTTCAATCAAACTAATATATAAAAAATAAATAATAAATAATATATATTTTACCTAATATACTATATGATAAATAAAAAAAATTAGGTTTTTTTAATTAATTAGTTAACTTATAGTCAAAGTGGAGTAATATGAGAAAAATTAGTATAAAAATAAAAATATATATTTTTAAATACATTAATATATAAAAAATTAAAAATAAATCAAATAAAAATGACTAAGAAGAAAAAATTAATTCATAAACAATAATTTGTCAACTTTTGGATTGACCCAAAGCCCACGCAAAAACAATTTGAATGTAACGTAATTCAATAGTAATCTAACTTGCAATAATTCCTCAATAACCTGTGTTGACACATTTACTAGTGATAGGTATTTATATGTATTATTTTTTATACCAGCAGCACTCACAAATCTGTTAGAGAGGATTGTGCTAGGTTGCCACAAAGTTGGTTATCCCGCTACATTGAATTTACAGAAGAGCAAACTCTATGTTACCTGGCAAGAGTCACTAACCACTCTTACAAGTATATAAAATCAAATATACATTTAATTCCATCGAATATTTTGATAAGGGCCCAAACTTATGACTTTTGCATAGGATGATCAATCCTTTTATTACTTGAAACTGCAAATAGTAAAAGCTACTTTAATAAGGACTCAAATTCATGACTTACGCAAATAGTAACAAAAATAACAATGGCATGTATGTTGCCAGCTTTGGCTGCAGCAAACGCATTGCAAAGTACGCACGCAATTTTTCTGTGTTGGTGCAACAAAATATGGCATGTACAAAGGAAAAGGGGCAAAAAGGTAAATGGCGAGCTAACACATGACAACCCTTAATTTTGGTGATGCATGTTGACTACTATATGCGGGAGACAATGCAGCTGTGAAATTAAACTATTGATTACATGGACAAAAATTGACTTTACGCTTTTATAGATGAGTAATGCTATCTTTCAAGCTTTGTTACCTAACTAAATTAGCCAATTAAGTTATAAAATTAACATTGACATATTTAATTAATAAAATGAAATACCAAGTCAAAAAATTTCTTAATCTCTCTTTGTATCATTTTCACCATATTATTTAATTGAGCAATTAAGTCAAAAAATTATTAGTACTTTTGGTAGATCTATAAAATTGTAGAACAAGCAACAAATTTGAAAAAGGATACACCAAGTAAAAGCCATGAGCAAATAAGCTAGGCAACAAAGTCGTAAACAATTGATCTCTCAAACAAGTTTATGGTGTAGTGAGAGTCGAACTAAAACATTACAATCACCTACAAAAGTCAAAGATTGGAAACAATCAAAATTCCAAATTCATGTAGTGAATTGTTTGAAAAATGAAAGGAAAAAAAAGGAATTATAAAAATTGGTGGGGTAGTTTATTTAAAGGAAGAAGAAGAGTATAAATGAGAGGAACTGAGAACTTGAATGGAGGACCTTTGTTGGAATATGAAAAAAATTAGTTTTAAACCTTTATAAATTTTTATAATTAAATTTTAACTTTTTTATATTTTTATTTGAATCTTATATATTTTTAAATTGTTTTAAATTTATCATTTTTGATGAAAAGTAGTTAAGAAATTTCTAATGGTTTAATTATTTTTTGTTTTAAAAAAATGAATTTAGAATAAATATAAAAGGTATATGATTTAAATTAAAAAATAAAGAAGTTTAGGACTCTATCATAAAAATTTATTAAAATGTAGGATTTTTTTTATATATCTTGACCTCTGTTTTGCTTCCCAATAGGAGCCTTTCTTCAACAAAATTCCAAAATAGATATTAATTCTAATGATAAAACTTTAAACAACAAAAATTCTAAAAAAGAAAATGCTTATAATACAACAACCCATAATAGATATTTGAAGAAAACTCACCAATTGGAGCCATAGAGATCAAACAATGAGGACAAGTGTGTATTTGGAAATTGATTATTCTTTATCTAAATCTAAAGGGTCTATTTGCCTTTCAAGTAAGATTTCAACTTTACTAAAACAACATGGAATGTAAATATTATCACTAATCTTAAGTAAAATGTAATTATTAGGTATAATTTAGTAGTTACTAAACTTAAAATTTGGTAATGAAATTTGATATTCGAATTCAAGACTTACTCATAAAAAATGACCCAATATAAGATGCATTAATTTTAAATTTCTTTAAATTAAATATGTTTGATATGCCTAGAACCAACTAATTTAACCCATACCTAATTTTAATAGTATTTTATTTTTTTAAAAAATTAATTAATGGAAAATGAGATTAATAGTATATGTATTTGATGATAGCTTCTCATTTTGTTGTGAAAATCAGACTAGCAAAAATATTAAGTTATTTAATTTTTGTTCAAATTTAAAAATTGAAAACAAGAACATTTTTTATTATCTAGTTTGAAAAGAAACCTTTGTATATAAGCTTTCATAGTATTGTGAGGAAATAATTTAATCTAAATGAAGAATAGAGAACAAATATTCATTGAAAATTAAAATTGCAATGCAAGGTAATAAAACAAAATGAAACTCACAGTAATAGAAGGTAATTTAAAATAATGAAAAATTTTTTTATCAAAATAATATATTTTAAAAAAATAATTTGTCTATATGTATTTATATATATATATATATATATATATAGTACCAACTACATGTTAAATACTTAGAATAAAGTCGAAAGTCACTTGAGTTAATTGTTTGGAACAAAGAAAAAATAGTTTAGTTTGAATAACTATTTGAACGAAGGCAAACATCACTTAAGTTTACTATAAAGTTTTATTATAAAGTTGTTTAGTTGAAAACTTTAATTTACCTAAATTAATTAATGATGCTAACAAATTTTTGCACTCATGTTTGCACAAAAAACATCCATCATAAGATTACAAGGCAAATAAAATATGAATGAAATATCAACAATTTTTTATGATCAAATTTATCAAATATGTAAAATTAACAATTGATAAAAATTTTTAGTATTTTGAAGTTCCCGACTTCTCCCTATAATCTACTAGTTTCTAATACTGAGAGGGAGATGAATCAGTATCACCACAATTCGCAATTCGTAGGTAAGTGAACAACTTCAACCTCTTCTTAAAAGCGAACTCTTTCTCAAACTCAACTAAGGTAAATTTATTACTACCTATTAATCATAATAGTCCCCAAAGTCACCTTTTAGACACCTTACCTAATAGATAATTCGAATGTTCTTGTTTAGATTTTCGTTAGGTTATGGGTTGGCTGATACTTTAACTGCGTTCACAACTCAATTCAAAATATAGAACGTAAAGCAAATTAAGGACACACGAGATTTACGTGGTTCCGTCAATGTGACGTACATCCACGGTGGTAGGGACTCTCCCTTACCGAGACTATCCACTATACTTGAGAATTCCAGTTACAATGGATGTCTTAATCCTCTTCTCTTTTTACTATTACAAATACTAAGCAAGTACAATACAGAGAATATCACTTACTGTGTCTACCCTTCTTCTAGCTTGTCTTACCTATGTTGAATTGAAAGGCTGCTCCACTGCCGTTTAGAAATTTACCGCAACGTTCTCTAACCTTTCTTGAAGAAATCTGGAAATACATTGAGTTCTTTCTGATGTTTCGCCGAATTCCTTCTCTAGGTTGTCTCACACAGCTCCTGCTTTCATCGTCTCACGGTCTCACCCGTTTCCTTGTCTCACGGCTCACCTCACATTTCTGTTTTTCTGTCCAGCCCCTGTTCTGCCGGATCTCTCACCGTCGACCAGATCTCTTTCTGCCGGATCTCTCTTGGTTGGCCGAATCGGGTTTCTACCCTGTTCTGGTCTCACGCCATCCAACCCCTGTTCTGCCGAATCTCTCTCCATCGACCAGATCTCTTTCTGCTGGATCTCTCTTGGTTGGCCGAATTGGGTTTCTGCCCTGTTCTGGTCTCACGCCGTCCAGCCCCTGTTCTGTCGGATCTCTCACCGTCGACCGGATCTCTCACCATCCCAGCCGGATCTTTCTGGTCTCACCCCGTTGCCGGATCTCTTTACTGTCCCAGCCGGATCTTTCTGGTCTCACTGGTGGTTTCTATTTTTTCCGTCTAGCCGGATTGTCTCCTCACCGACCGCTGTGTTCAGCCGAATTGTCTCATCGCCGACTGCTGTTCTACTCAAATTGCCGACTGTGTGCCATTCTGCTCAAATTGCCAACTGTGTGCCGTTCTACTCAAATTGCCGATCCGTCTCTTTTTTGTTGTTTTCCAATAGCCTTTATATACTCCTCCATGAAACCCTAATAGGACTTACTTGCGGCAAATATACTGTCTTATCCTTTCATGTGGTTTTACTTTCTTACACACTTAAACCTAGTTGACAACAATTACAACCCATATAAGACTGTGGGAACAACATATTTTATCTAATTTTTATCATAAAAAGTGTAATAATGCAACCACTATATAACTTGATTCTTAATATATATATATATTTTAGAGGAATTCATCTTCAACTCATTTAGGTTCGATGAATTATAATAATAGTTTTGTTTGATTTTTTTAATAAAATTTCATTTCAAAATTGTAATTTTATGTTGTTAAATATGAAGGGTCAATAATTAAGATCATTCTAAAGAGAGAACTTTAGATTTTTCTACAAAATTTAATCTCTTAAATGAAAGAACTTAGGTTAATAAGATAAAAGAAAAGTTCAAAAAAGAATTAAATTATAGAGGCTTTGAAATGGAAGTAGTATACTAATTTTAGGGTTAAGACCTAAAATTAAAAATATAAAGATTCTCTCAAAATATTAAAAACAATTATTAAAGGAGATAACTAGTTGCCTAAGAAGCAACCAATTCCCATTATGTGATTTTTTTGAAACAAAAAACTTATAGATGACTTTCTTTTTATTTTTAATATGTGAATTAATTTGGCTCTTTAAAAAAGTTAAAATAAAAATTTTAAGAAAGAGTGTAACTCATACATGCTTCCATAGCCGCCAAAAAATTGTCCAAATACCTAGAAAATAATAAAACAAAAGATCAAGTTTTTCATGACCAACCATCATCAAATCCACTACAAAATGCACTAGAAAATCTATTTAATCCAAGCAACCCACTATTATAAGAATTTTTAAGAAAGGCCAATATTGTGTTATGATACTCCAATTTTCCTTTATGTTTATATTAAGGGTCTACTCTTTACAAAATGGCTACAAAAGTTTTGAGTCCTTGGCTTAATGCCCATGAAAAAAATTCCGATAAGACCATGTTGGAGGAAGAAGCATTAAAAGTCATCATCATAGTCCACCTTTTTATTAAGTTCATTTATTATTCCACTTATCCACACTTTTGTTGACTAGTTTGTTAACTTTTTTTCCTCTATTTCAATTATTTGATATCTATATATTGTGATGTTGATTGTGATGGATGCTTGATAGGGATTCAAATATAGGGTATCGACCCCAAGAGGGGAAGAAAATAAAAAAAAAATTCTAATTTTAAACAAAAAATGTGCCAGTTTGTATAATAAAGCATCACGTGTAATTGAACCAGATCCTTAATTGTGGCTACATCCAATGGGAACCTAAATAAGGAGAAAAAACTCACAAGAAAAAACAAAACAAAAAGCAAAGTCTTGATTCAATTTCAAATCTTTATCAATAAATTAATCTTTTTCAGTCAAAAACAAAATAAAGATGAATTTTAAGGAGGAGCACTGTGAGATATGACAAAGGACAAAAGAGAGAGGGTGAGACACCAAGACACAAGGATAAAGAAAAGGGGGAGGGAAACAAAAGGGAAGGAGAGGGTGATAAGGGTGTGCAAAGACAATGAGTGGCCAAGAAAGAAAGAGTAAAAGGAAGAAAGAGATGAAAAGAGAGAAAAAGTGCAAAGAAAAAAAAAAGTAACATCGAGGAAGTGTATAGAAAAATTGCATTTTGAGGTTTCCTTCAACTTCTTTTATGTTGGAGAAGTGTTTTATTTATTTATTTATATTTGTTCCCTAAAAAATAAAAATGGACCAAAGGCATTTTATTGGATGAAAAACACTAAAAATCCAAAATTTGTAACCTATTCAGTAAGCCTTAAATGAATCTATATATTATTATAGATAGTCCATGCTATTAAACAGTAAGGAGACCTTAAGAAAAATAATACCTCAAAAATTATGACAAACTTTAAAAGCCTTGTAGTTTGTTTTTTTTTTTTTTTTCTAGCTTTTAAGTTTGAGCCTCAATGCATGTATAGCTTGACTTGATTCATATCCAAGGTATACAGTTCACATTGTTAATCAGTTAAGTAAGGGTATTCTTCATCTTTATTGCAAGTCTATAGATGATGATTTAGGAGAACTTACATTATTTGCCAATCAAGACTACAACTTCTCTTTCAGAGAGAACATTTTGAGGTCTATCCTATTTTGGTGCAATTTTACATGGGGCAATAATCATGGTTGTAGTTACAAAATCTTTTTGGAGCAAAATTTATGATTTAGAATTTGTTTATTATTGTGCTTCCCATGATTACACTTGGTTTGTAAGGGATAATGCTATTTATTTGAAGAATATTCTCAATAAAAGAACCTTCAAATACTATGAGTGGCAATTGTATGAGAGTTTTCATGATTAAAATTGGTATCTTTGATATAAAGGAGATAGACAATCATATCTTTTATGCTATTTATGTTAAATAACGAACCCTTCGTTATATGCATATCAATGTTAAAATATTCATTATTCCTTCTAATAGTGTCACAAATGGTTGTTTCCATTCAACTTTTTAATCAAGTTTCTATTTTGTCTTTTTATACGACTTATTGAGTTTAATAAAAATCCCCTTTTATTTATGATCTGCATTAACACATTGATTTGACAATATGATGTAGTAACTTAGATAGGAATTCAATATATTTTTTGTTGGTATTGATTTAAGTTTAATTTTTTTTTGCTATACATAATAATAATATTCAATTTGACGTAATAATATTTGCATACTAATAACATGTTAATTTTCAATAGACAGCTTATCAATCTTTTTACAATCATATGTATGAAAAAGACAATAAAATTTAAAAAATTAAAAATTTTTTTATTAAAAAATGACCGTAATGCATGTAATTGCTTAAAAAGGTTTTACACAACTAACATCAATCAATTTAAGACAAGAGAAAAGCAAAAAAGGATTCCAAACATAATATTTGGAGAACTGTCTATGAGAAGACCTCTAGGCTCTCCACAGCTTCGCTTAACTTTTGAAATAAGGCAACATCTTTCCCATTGATAGACCATATATTGTAAATATTACAAGCTCACTATTCTTGTGTCCCTTTATTGTCAAAAGAATTATCCACAATACCAAGCAACACAACTAATTTTAAGAGTATTGATCCTTGGTAAGGTTGCTTCTAATTTCATAGATGAATGATGAAAGGTTATGAAATACAAATTTCCATGAGAAAGGTTCATCCCTTATTTCTTACAACAGCTGTGATGATAATTAGTTTGCAATATTTTCAAGAGCTGCCAAACAAGGGATTCATTAATGACTTTAATTGTTGGATGTATACTATGAAGGAAATAAAAAAAAAACAAAGGAAAAATAAAAATTAGACCAGAAGAGAAGTTATCAAACAAATAATACACTCCTATGTTAAATTTTCAAGTTAAATGCATTTTACTCCTAGTTATTTGTCTCTTTTACAATTTACTTTCCAATGGTATCAATTTGCATTTTAAGAATTTGGTAATTTTTGATTCTGAATTGTTGATACCTTATGTTAGAATTTTGTTAATTTTACTTATAAAATTTAATCAAAACAGAAATTTTTTAAAATATATTTAATTTTTTGATTAAAAAAAAATAGTGTATTTTTAAAATTTTGGTCAAAATAATTTAAACATATTCAAAACCATGTTATATTGACTAAATTCTATTAGTGAGATTAACAAAATTTTAACATAGTGTCTCAATTGTCAAGGTAAACCATATGAGTTTTAGAGTGTAAATTTAAATCACATGGGGGTAAATTACAAAAGAGGTAAAATGCATTTAATTCTAAATTTTGTGGCCTTGTTTATTAAGGCCAAGGGACCAAGCCTCTCTTAAGCTTTGAACCCATGAGGTCTAATTAAATCTAGCCTTGAAAGGAGTTCAAGTATTAAGCCTTATTAACACAAACCACACACCTCAACATGAACTTAGATTAAGGGTCATTGGTTGAATCTATAAAATTTATATTTTTTTCACATCTAATTTTTTTATTTTTCTTAGGATTAAATGCATTTTATATTAGTTTGTCTCTTCTACAATTTACCTTTTTTGTGGTTTTAATTTGTACTCCAATATTCTTATAGTTTCTTATTTTGGCAATTGAAACTTTATGTAATGATTTTGTTAATTTCACTAACAGAATTTAGTCAATGTGACATGATTTCAAATACACTTAAATTTTTTTACTAAAATTATAAAAATTCATCATTTTTAATTTTAGTCAAATAAAACAATGCCTTTTTTTTTTAAAATTCTATTAGTGAAATTAACAAAATCTTAACATAGGGTTCTCAATTTCCAAAATAAGAGATCACAATTGTCTTTGAGTGTAAATTAAAGCCATAAAGTGGAATGGGGAAAAAGAAACAAAACATAAGAAAGTAAAATGCATTTAACTTTTTTTTATAAAATTATTTGTTACAAATACATAATCTAAAAATTTATTTATGAAATATTTTATATTTTATGAAAATTTGATAAATTTAACATATAAATATACATGTGAGATATTACGAATAGGATAAAATTTGGGACTTGAACCTTACATTTTTTTTTTTCCTTAAAAGAAAAATAAGATTAAAAAATTACTTCTAAATTTTACTTTTTGTTTTTTGTTACAAGTTGCTTGAGAATATGCTTTTGTATATGCAAAATGATGGTGTTTTTAGCATGATTCTTGTGATTGCTGAGTTCAAAAGAATGGAATTATCATAAACAAATTTACATTAATGGTGTAAGAGGAAGAGGGGAATTGGGGTTAAATTTTGGAGAAATCCCATTAATTGATGTTAATTACAATTCATGTCATACACAATGCATGTAATTATTAGTTTAAAACTTTCAAAATATCAACCCTATAATTATCTCAATTTCTATTTTTTTTTTTCCTTCTTGCATTTTTTTTGGGTCTCCAAATGTTTCTTAAACAACTAATAAAAAAAAAAAATTTGATTGTATACTAAGCTAATCACTAAAATTTGGTGCAATATAATGATGTATGTACATTGATAAATTTAACAAAGCCAACATTTTTAAAGACAATGTGTTCATTTTGATTCACATATTTTATGTGAATAAAAAGTCAACTTGATGGAAGTATATGAGTAGAAAATGTGGATGGTCACTTTCTTATAAGTTAGTGATAATTGACCTACATA